>JAQZBX010063970.1:0-16590 GCA_029593785.1 Cabassous unicinctus
CTCCTCTCCTCCCCCTCCTCCCCTCCCCCTCCTCCCTCCCTCCCTCCATTCACAAACATGCTTTGGTGCCTGCTACTTGGCAAGCCCTGAACTGGGTCCTGTAAAGACAAAGAAATGGCAGGCCCTGTCCTGCCCTCAGGGAGCTTCCAGCCAAGTGGCGTGCCTGTGGCGTGGAGACAGCAGTGGGGGTGGGGGGGCGAGTCCAGGCACCTGCTCACCCGGTGGTGGGTGCTGAGAGAGGCGGGGAGGGGGGCTGACCTGGGGGTGGTGAAGAGGCCGCACGTGCTCATGGTGGGGAAAGGGGCTGGGCGAGGCCACAGGGCTTTCGACTTGACCCCACAGCAGTGGGTAAAGGCAGGGAACCAGCTCGCTGAGGAAGAGGGTGAAGCCGTGGGGCGTGGGGTGGCGGCAGTGACTGCGCCAGATGCTGTTGCCATGGTGACCATGGCCAAGCCCCCTCAAAGTGCTTCCTGTGCCTGAGCTCCTTAGAGCTTCAACCCTGCAAAGGAGGGCCTTGCTGCAGGTGGGGAAATTGAGGCACAGGGTCACAGTCGGTACAAACCAGGAGGGTGGGCTCCAGAGGTTCTTAATGGCCACTCTACTCGGCCCCTCAGAGACCCCACAACCCCAAAGGCCCTCTTCAACCTCTGCTCCTGCTGACAAAGGCCCTCGCCATGCCCTTCCTGGTGCTCATGTGTGCAGACAGGTGTGAGCAGGCCGACAAGCTCACCTGGCAGCACGGCCAGCCCTGCCGAGCCTCACCTCCTTTGCCGGCCCCTTTCACAGGTGAGTCGAGCTTGAGGTTATGCTGAGCCGAGGCCTGTCTGCCCCCAGGCTCCAGCTCATGCCTTGGCATCCGGGGAGGCGTCATCCCCTGGCCTGTCCATCAGGGGCATCCCAAGCCCCCTCACTCAGCTGCTTGGATGCCCAGGATTGCTCCCAGGGAAGTGGGGGTGCAAGGCCTGCCCGTCCCAGCATCAAGACTGTGCAACCCCCACTCCCATCTCCTCTTCATGACCACCCTCTCCAGAGGAGGGGGCTTCCGCGGCCAGGGCCAGCCTGCAAGGGGTGGGCTCTGCAGGGAACCACTCAAGGTGGGCCCCTGTCCCCCAGCTGATCCTCTCCCCCTGGTCCTTGTCCCCCCCCAAGCTGATACACCCCCCCAGGCCCCTGCGCCCAGCTGACCCTCTCTCCAGTCCCCTGTGACCCCCGACCTGGGCTCCTTCTGCACCTCCAGGCTGGCAGGGATGGGCCATCCCATCCACCTGCTCTCAGCGAGTTCATCCCACCACTCCCCTGGTGACATGCGTCACCCCCTCATCTAGTGACGGTGATGTACACCCGAGGGGGCCAGTACACCTGAGGGGTCCAGTGCTCCGGGAGGGGGTGGCAAGGGCAGGCCAGAGGAAGAAGGGACGGTGACTCTGGGGACGCCCAGCATCGACCCGGAGCCCAGGTCCCTCCCTAAAAGGCGTGGGCCTGGCAGGAGCGTGGGTTGCTATGGAGATGGGACATGGGTTGAGCTGGGAAGGGGCTGGTGAAATAGAGCAAGGGAAAGGGGTTTTAATTTGCAAAAATCGAGATCAAATGCCACCCGCGAGCTGTGCAAAAGCATCACCTGCCTCTGATGACCTCGGGCTGAGGTTTCACAGAGCCGGCTGGGGGGTCCCGGGGAGTCCCAGGAGGGTCCCAGAGCCCAGGACCCTGCGAAATCTCAGCTTATAAACCAGCACGCTGAAGCCATGATTTTGTGTTAAATCTGACACTACTGCATACTACCATAAACTAACATCTGCAATTGCCGAAAATATAAGTCCAAAAATATGAGAAAACACTCCCCGTGTCCCCTGCCAGCGGGGGAGGTGTGTGCTGTCTCCTGGGGGGGGGTTGTGCTACATCTCCACATGCCCTGAGGCGTCTGCCCACTTGGGCCGCGGAGGCCTCACTCCTGGGGCGGTGGTGACGCCTGCAGAGAGGCATCGCCAAAGCCAGCGCCAAGCGCCCACGTCAGCCGAGCCGGTGCAGCCTCCTGGTGGACCAGATGACAAGCCGAGGCTGGTGCCAGGCATGGCATTCCCCGGTGAGGGCAGGAAGGTGCCGCTGGCTCAGGGAGGGGGAGGCCACGTGAGAGGTGGGCGAGGGGGTGCCAGGGCCTCCTGGCAGTGATACCAGCGGGCAGCCCCCTCTGCCGCTGCAGGGGCCAGCCCGCCACCCCTCACAGGCCCACCTGCATGGCTGCTGGACGCCGTGCCACAACTCACCGGAGCTGCACCTTGGGGGTTAAACCATCCCGGCCGCTCCCAGCCGTGCCGCTCCTGGAAGACACAGCCTTGTCCAAGGAGTACCTGGGCAGGAGGGAGAAGCAGCCTTCACACCTGGCCAGGTGGCCAGCGTGGTCCCAGAACTCTCCACGTACGGCAGAGAGCGGCTTCAGGGCACTCACTACATCTGCCACTGGGCAGCCAAGGGAATGGGCGGCCAAAGAGGTCCTCCCACCAAGAGCCCCCCCACCTGAGGGTTGGTAGAGCCCTGCGCCTGGAGCCAATGTGGGGTGACTCCTCAGGAGCCCAGAGCCTGGGGCTGAGAAGGACCCAGGAGCTGAGTGTGCGGTCAGCACAAGAGTGCCGTGACTGAGGGGTGCCATCTGCCCTGGGCAGCGGGGTGACGGCCAGCACCTGAGCTGCACCTGCTGCCCCCCATCAACCCACCGAGAAGGTCACACTGCCAACATGTCCTCTCTTGGTGCCAGTGACTCAGAGAGGATGACAAGCCAGAACACGGAAACCACCCCACCCCCAGGAGGGACGGGGGTCCATCGGCCAGTGAACGCATCGCCTTTCCAAAAGGTAGAAAAATATTAGACTCAGAATCCCATTGAAAAGGCGGCCGGCTCCTCTATTTAAAAACAAAGCAAAACAGACAGACTTGAAGAGGCTGCTAAGTGTGGCAAGAAGGATGCTACAGAGGAAGGGAAAGGGTGGGGTGAAGGAACGCTTGTTTCCAGGGGAGGAGAGCCCTTTCCAGTCCCCTTCGGAGAAAACAGTGGCTCTCACTGAGGGATGGGTTTGAGCCCATCTCTACTTGAAAGCCGAGCAAGTCCAGTGTGCGGGGAGGCTGCTGAGCTGTCAGGACTGGTGAGGGGTGACCAAAGCCACCAGAGGCAGGTTGGGGAGACGCCAGGGCCTTGGGGTGCCTGAGAACAGCAGCCAGAGGCTTGGGGGTGCAGGGCAGGCTGAGGGCCAGCCCTCTGGCCATCGGTTCCCAGGTGAGGGAAGCCCGTTCTGCTTCCCACAGCCTGCCCACCTGCCTCCCCCGCAGCCATCCACTCAGCAAACATTCCCCGAACACCTACTGAGAGGCAGGCTCTGTGCTAAACGCTCAGGAACCGAAACAGCTCCAGAGACACTCTCAAAAGTAAGCAAAGCATCCAGCACAAGACGACAGGGGCAAAGAGGGAGCACAGGGAGGGAGCACCTGGGCCATCTGGGGGCCTGGGAGGGTGTGCAAGGGCAGGCCTTGGAGAAGGGCACTTGACAGTGGGTTTCATCGTATGAGTAGAAGCTTGCCAGGTGGGAAAGGCAGGCTCTCCAAGCAGGAACACATCTCCTGCCTGTGCACCTGCTAGCCAGGACCCCTGCCTTTCTGGCACTCCTCCCAGCAGTCGTGAGAGATTTGCATGTGTGAGCTCTTGTGCATTTCCTGTCTCGTCCACTAGATGTAAGCCCCTTGGCGGAAGCCATTTCCACTTTAGCCACCAACATGTCCCCATCCTGAGCACCACGTGTCAGGGCCCAGGAACTATCTGGGGAATGGATGCGCACCTCCTCGGCCCCCTGCCCTGTAACTGTGGAATTGTCTGCATTCCTTCCCCCTTGCCCACCTAGGCCATGACGCAGTGCAGCCCCAGTGGGGGCTCGCCAAGGTGCTACCTCGGGGGGCGGATGTGGCTCAAATGGCTGTGCGTCCGTCTCCCACATGGAGGGACCTGAGTTCAATCCCCGGGACCTCCCGGTAAAAATAAAGAAAAATATAGAAGGCGCGCGGGCCACCAGACCCCGCAAGTGCGTGTGCCCCCAGGCCCCGTGCGTGGGTGCGCCGTCAGGCCCCGCCGAGCCACGCAGCAAGATGATGACCTAACAGGAGAGGGACACAAGGGACAGCCAAGATGAGACGCGCCAAGAAACCAGGAACTAAGGTGGCGCAGGCGGTAGGACGCCTCTCTCCCACATCAGAGGTCCCCAGGATCGAATCCCGGTGAAGACAGGAGGAGAAGCATGAGAAGAGAGGGCAGGAAACGGACACAGAGAGTTGTCCAGCAAATGGACACAGAAATAGCAAAACGGGGTGGGGGGTAAAAATGGATAAAAGTAAGTAAATAAATAAATCTTAAAATTGAAGAAAGCGCTACCTCGTGCAGGGGGCCTGTCCGCATGTTGCGCCCGGCCAGCGGCTCATCGTGGGGGAAGACCACAGAGTAGTTCTTGGCGTAGGACTCGTGGCTGCGCTCGCGGACCCAGCGGACATGATCCGTGAGCGAGTGGTGGAAGCGCCTGCCGCAGACAGGGGCAGGTCACTGCCTCGGGGAAGGGCTGGACACACGTGGCCCTTGGGCAGCTTCCTCACCTGCAACCCCGCCCCTCCATGGCTGCCGGGAACAATGAGTGGACACTGTGGGGCCAAGGAGCCGGCCGGGTGGTCTCAGGTCCGTCACCCGCCCTGGGCCCTGGGCTGTCCCCACACCGCCCTCTGCTGGCCAGATCCCAGCATGGTGTTCCCTGGTGCCTCCAGGAGACCCAGGCCTCAGCAGCCCCTGCGGGGGGCTGAGAAGTCGGAGGAACTGGCGGAAGATAATGCCAAGGGTCTTGACAGTTTGGGGTCACAGACATGCCAGAAGGCAGAGCCCTTTCTCCTCTGCCCGGGAGCCCACCTTCCCACGGCCGGTGTGGAGGGGCTGGGGGTGGGGTCAGGCCAGGCGCATCCCCTCCCCGCCCTGCTCCCTGGGGCCCTGGACAGCTGCTGGTCTCTTCCCTCTCCCAGGGCTGGAGACCCGCCGCTGGTATCCCATCCTTTGGTGGGTCCTGAGAGGCCCTGCGGCTGCCCTGGGCCCGGAGACCCCAAGCCCCGCTCGCCCCCAGTCCAGTGTGGGTGCTGGCAGCTGGGGCAGAGCAGCTGCTGCCACCCAACAGCTCATCCATCTGGGCTCCTCACCAGCCGCAGCTGCCCGAGCCAGGCCGTGCGCAGCTGCCGGTGGGAGTGAGCTGCCCCGGGGTCCCTCCAGGGCACGGGGAGTGTGGCCTGCAGCCCCTCCCACACACAAGGCTCCTCTCAGCCTCCATCTGTCCCTTTCCTTCTGGAAGCCCTCCCACCCTCCAAGGGCCACCCCTGGTCACTCCCTGCTCATCAGAGTTTCTGTCCTCAAGGACACCTGTTAGCACCTGCTGTTCCCATCTTGGAGTGGAGCCCCAGGTGCCGGCGGTGCTGCTATGGGAGTTTGGGGAGCTGGGTCCCGGGGCCGCCCAGGGCTGGGTCCTGTCCGCCAGCCCCACCTCCGCTAATCCTCAGAGCGGGGTCCACGGTTTGGCCCATTTCACAGGAGAGGAAACTGAGGCTCGGAGGGGTCACATCGAGTGTCCAAAGTCGCACACTAGAGAGGCCACGGCAGCGCCAGGCCAGGAAGTGCAGGGGCGTGCCACACGAGGGGGAGCGAGAGACGGGACGTGGGCTCCAGGGAGGGGTCCTGGAGCCAGCCACGAAGTGCACGCTGGGCTGCAGAACAGGGGCGCGGGGCTTGGGAATGCCAGGCGGGCTTGGGGGAAGCCGGAGGCACCCTGGCCGGCTGTCCCCTCCGTGGTTAGACACCTCCAACCCTTTGGGGACAGGCATGGTGGCCTTCCCAGCCGCTCTGGAAGTGCGAACTCCGGGTGGCGGGGTGGGGGCCAGAGCTGGACGGCAGGCACCGCTGTCCTGAACAGCCTGCCAGCCGCGCTCCACTCTGGCCGCCGCCCCCGCCTCTCACCGCCACGCAGCTCAGACTGGAGCCTGGACCTGGGGTCAGCAGGGCAGCCCAGAGAGGGCCCTGGCTGCAGCGCTGGCCGCCACCGGGCTGGGGGCCAGACTGAGCCGCGCTGTTTCCTTAAATAAGGAACAACTCCCTCCCCTCTGACCCTGACCCTGGACCCTGCTGCCCTCAGGTGAGCCTCAAGTCCAGGCCGAGAGGGTGGCCCACCATTCCCATTTCACAGACGGGTACACTGAGGCTCGGAGACGTGCTCAGCTCCAGGAGCCTCAGCGCACCCAGCGCTGGCTGGGGCCTGGCCGGCGCGGTCGCCATCCCCGTCTGCAAGGGGAGGGACTGACCGGGCACATTGCTGCTGGGCCCTTGGAGGCTGAGGAGCAAGTTGACAAATCAGGGTGCACTGGAGGGAGGGCGGACCCGTTTGGGCGCGGCCCCTCTCTGTCTCTGGGACACCCCCCCCCCCTCCGTGCTCCCCCTGCGTCCCGCCAGCTCCCTCTTGCAGGGCTGGGTCTCGTCTCAGGCCCACAGAGGCCGCGGGTGGTGGTGGGCTGACCCCTCGGAAGCCTCATGCCAGTGGCCGCCGGGGCTGGGGCGTCTCCTGAGGGGCCGCAGCCAGGCACCCTGCCCTGGGGGCTTGGCGGGAGCCCCAGGGCCTCCCCAGCCTGTGCACTGACATCACGCCAGCTCCCTCTGCGGCCCTCCCGCAGCCCAGGGGGACAGACCTGTGCCCCCCCACTTTGCAGCCCAGTTCACTGAGGCTCGGGGGGCTGCAGAGGGGCCTGGGTTGTGAACGGCCCGTCAGGTTCCAGAGCTGAGAATGGCAGCCCCCAGGGAGGCCAGGCACGGAAGACGAGCCCACCCTGGGAGGGGGGTCCCGCCCCGGCGCTGGCTCTCTGGCTCCTGACCCCGGCCAGGCATCCGCCCCACCAGCAGCTCCGTTTCACTGCTTCTGGCCCATCCCTGAGGCCCCTTGCAGCCTTATCATTTCCAGAACATTCCTCTCTTGGGAGAGCACGTAGGCGCAGCCCCAGGCGGCCTCTGAGCAGCAGACCTCAGTGTCGGTCTCCATAGGGACCAGACATCACCCCCAAGTTGGTGATCAGGGGACAGGCTGAGCCGAACCAGCTCCCTCCATGCGGCCGGGGCGGGGGCGGGGCGGTTCCAGAACAAGCGATGTGAGCTCAGCAGGCCCCCTCCAGGCTGGGCCAGGACAGCCCCGTGAGAGGCTCCGAGCCACCTCCCTGGGATGGGACCGGAACCCAGGCCCCCAGGCAAGGAGGGGAGCGGCCCCCCGCCCTGCCCCCACCCAGCCACACACGCCCATGTGGATTTCTCTCCCACACTCCAGCGGGAGGGCAGGTGGGTGCTGCAGGTTGAAGAGCTGTTTCCTTGGGCTGCCGCAGCTTTCAGTCCCCCTGTATGCAAAAGCAGGGGCTGGGCCGGGGCCCGAGGGGCTCGTCTCCCCTTTCCTGCACCTGGTTGTGGGACCTCAGGGCCAGTCCCTTGTCTCCCCAGTGGCCGTGTCAGCGTCCCCCACGCGCTGACGCTGTGCCCCTCACAGGGTTTCCCAGTCTGTGGCCGTGGCTGCCCACCAAGCTGGCTCGTGGCCGTGGCCGTGGCACGTTGCTTTCCGTGGCTGGCATCACAAGGGCTGGTGGTATATCAAGAGGCTGTGCAATCACCACCAAGCCTCTTCGAGAGTCTGTTGCCTTCCCCTACCTGGGTCTTTTCCAGATGGGGAAACTGAGGCCCTAGTGCACAGAGGGACTTACTCGGGGGCCTGTGGCCAGCTTGGGGTGGGACTGGGACAGGTGCAGACCCTGTGCTTCTGTGACCCTCCCCCCCCAACACTGGGTTTGGGGATTCAAGGGTGGAGTTGAAGCTGAGCTTTTCCAAGGAAACTGAGGAAGACCTGACCCATTGGGGGCACTGGGGACAGCCTCTCGAGGGGGGTGTTTGCGCTGTGGCCTGAAAGGTGGAGGGTAGGGACAGCGGTGGCTGTCAGGAGCCAGGAGCGCCCTGAGGCCCACCCCAAGGTGCAGCCTGGGTCAGAGGAGAGCGGAGGCCCCTCCTGCCTGCCCGGCATCGCTTCCTGGGCTGCCCACGAGCCGGCCTCGGCTTAAGGAGGCTCCCGGGCGGCCGGCTCCCCCCAGCTCTCCACCGGCACCTCGGGGGCGCTCGGTTCCCGTCTGCTCTGCGCCTCCGTGCGCCAGGCCCGGGGCTGAGCATCTTGTCCACGGGAATGCGCTCACCGCCCCTATCTGCGCCGCGGCACCGAATGCTCCCATGCCCTGGCAAACGCCTGCTTTGTTCCAGGTAGTGGACGATGGAACCGCGCCCCTGCCCGGGGCTGCCTGGCCCCAAGCCCGCGTTCCTAACCTCTGCACACGCTAGCAATGATTATCCCAGCTGGCCCTGCTCTCCCAGCAACGTGGCATAGTCCCTCCTGCTCGCTGGCCTCAGTTTCCCCATCTGTAAAGTGGGAGGACGAGATCCTGCGGCTCACTCGAGCATCGTCCGGAGGGTCAGGTAGGACCCTGGGATTAGAGGTCCTAGGAACTGTAAAGGGCCACGGAGCCGGCACACCTGGGTGCCCTCGGCAGCACGCCCACCGGGAAGCCTTCCTCCTTTCTGTCCCTGCTGCTGCCTCTCCCAGGAAACCTCCTGGATTTCAGGGCAAGCTCCTTCCTCCACGGCCCTCACGCCCGGGGCACCCCACCTGGCCCTATCCTGGCGTGGCTGGCGAGCAGCCGCCCCTGGCCTGCGGGAGGGGGCACGGGGCTCTGGCGCGCTCTTGCCTGATGTCGTAGCTGTACATGTCCTTCTCCGGGCGCCCGTGGACAATCCAGTGAGCCAGCTCCTGCCCACAGCCGCCGCCCAGCATCATTCCTGGCAGGACAGCAGCTGCGTGTCCCCAGCCGCCCCCAGACCCACTGCCCACCTCCATGGATAGCACCGCCCCCAGCCCCAGATCTCCCTCCCAGGGCACTGCCACCTCCCAAGGGGCCTGCAGCCCCTCCCTGCCAGCCTGCCCCCCTCCTCTCTCCACCTGCCAGGGCCCTGCCTCCTGCCAGGGGACTCCAAGACCGGCAGACGGCCGCATTGGCTTCCACGGGGAGTGGGCACAGGGTGAGCTGCTACCTGCCCTCACCTGCGCTGTTGAAGCCGCAGCCGAGGAAGAATCCACGGAGCTCAGGCGCCTCCCCCATCAGTGGCTTGTGGTCAGGCGTGAAGGATTCTGAAAGGGAGGGAGGGCAGGCCTGACGCTCCCTCCAGGCTAGACTCCCCCAGAGGGCAGTAATCGGGGCAGGGACAGACCCTTCAAGGCCCAACTCAGGTGCCACTTCCTCCAGGCAGCCTCCCTGCTTACTCCTCCCCACCCTCCCCTGAACTCCACCAAGGCCTGACCGGGCTCTGCTTGCGGGCCCAGGTCCCCTGTGGGTGTTCCTAGCCCCTCTAACGAAGAGGCCACCTCCTGACCCATCACAGCCCCACACCACCATCCTGCTTCGTCCTGGGTTCAAGTCCTGGTTCTCCCCCTTACTAGCTGTGTGACCTGGGCCAAGCCACTTTGCCTCTCTGAGCCTTAGTTTGCTCATCTGTAAAATGGGGGTGGTGACACTGTCTACACAGGGTATGAGACAGTCAGTCCCCAAATATCCGTAGCCTATCACGGGCCATGCACAGGCTGGGCCCTGCGGAGGCAGCTGTCAACCGGACGAATGCCACCCCTCGGGAGTTTCCAGGAGCGCCAGGGAGACGGGGGTAAATCGTAGAGAAATGAAAAGGAGAGTTTCCAGTAAGGAGAAGAAGCAGGATCAGGTGGTCGCGGGGCCCGAGGAGCCTCTGCCGCAGGGGCCTGGCCAGGGCTGAGCCTCCGAGGGCCGGCGCCTGAGCTGAAGACGGCAGCCAGCCATGGAGGAGCGTAAGGGGAAAGCATTCCCTCAGCCACTGCGAAGGCCCTGGGAGGGGGAAGGGCTGGGCGTGTTCCAGGGTCAGGAGGAGCCCGGGGGGCTGCAGGGGAGGCCTCATCGCGGAGGGCTCAGAGGCCACGGTGAGGCCAGGCGCTGGGGGTCTCTGCGCAGAGGGCGAAGGCCGGAGCGGGAGACGGGGCAGCTTGGAGAAAAAGGTGGCAATGGCCAGGACGGCAAGAAGACGCGGGGCCGGGGCCGCGTCTCAGGACGCTCGGGAGCGTTCCCGGCCCCGAGAAGGAAGGCCGTTCCGAAAGACCTCACAGGCACTTAGGAAGGAGCAGGGGCTGCCGCAGGGGCCAGGGGTCACCTGGACGCTTAGAAACCGACGCCAGCTCACGCCTCCCAGCCTCGTCTTTGGTCTGCCCGCCCTCAGCACACCTCCGCCGTCTCAGGGCCCCTTTCCTGGAGGCCAAACGGCACTGGCTGTGCTTCCCACCCGGAACCTCCCGTCACAGCTGGGAAACCAAAATGTCCCCACATGCACGTCTCCCCAAAATGGGGCTCCGTGGGAGCAAGGCCTCCCTGGTCTAATTAAAAGGAGAGAGCGTCCCGGCGTTAATGGTGCCCTGGAATTATTTGGGGCCTCACGAGTCACACAGCCTGGGACAGCAGCGGGGGAGAGGGGGTGAGAGTTGGTGCCCGGGGCTCAGGCACCCGTCTGCACCCGTGGCCGCCCATGGGTCCAGCCCCACCTGGCTCTGCCGGGAGACGCCGTGGCCCGTGGCTGCGTGGGGACGCTGAGTGTGGACGCAGCTCCTGCACCCTCTTGGAGAGGGCTGGACGCCTGGTGGACGCCGGGGACCTTCCGCATCCTGTGCTGGCCCCGAGGCCGTCCTTTCACCTCCCCGGCCTCTCTCCGTCCCCTTACGCACGTGACCATCATGTTTCGCTGGCCCCCGGCTCCCACCATGCACCCCACGTGTGGCTTCCCATCTCACTCAGCCCTGCCAAGGCAGGGCTCCTCTGGTGGCCCCTGTTCCCTCCCAATGGACTCCATGTCCCCTTTCCTTCCCCGTGAGACCACCCACGCCGCGGTGCTGGAGTCGGCTCATGGTCCTGGGTGTCCCCAGCCGGAACGGGAGCCCCTGCCCAGCTCACGTGGTAACGGAGCAGCAAGTGAGCAGACAGTGAGCCTGCAGCCCCCCGAGCTCCAGCCCAGGGCCTGGGAGGACCGGCTCGAGCCCCTCCAGCCTCCAGCAGCCTCGCCCTGTGCTTGCCCACCTGGGACGGGGCCTTCCGGACACACCAACGGCTCAGGGCGGCCTTCGAGGCCCTCCCCGGGTGGCCCCTCGCCCAGCTGCCACCCACTCCCCTCGGGCGCCCCTGCCCCTGCCCCTGGCGGGCTGCTTCCTCGCCCCCGCCAGCCAGCACGGGCTCGACAGGGTGGCCGAAGGAGCGGCACCAATGCTGGGCCCACTTGTGCACAGCACACCGTGCTCACAGGTATTCCAGATCCTTCTCCACCTTCTCCGCCTGCTCCGTCCCAAGTACTCTCTCCCCCACTGCGCCCCACTGTGCCACGCGCCCCTCCCGGCAGGGTGTGACCGGCCATCTTGACACCCTCATTCTCATGGGAACCAGCTGGTGGCCTCGGTCCACACTCCAGCTCTCCAGGTCGGAGGTGCCCCTGCCTGTGCACAAGCCCCTGGGCACCGCCCACAGACAGGGCTGCGCCCTGGAGAACGCGCGGGGGCGTCTGGGGGCCGAGGGCCTTCCTTCATCACCCCCTTTCTGCTCCAGCACCCTTCCGCCCCTTTCGCTCTCATGGAGGCCAGAGCGAAACCAGCTGGGGCTGGTCCGGGCCAGGGTTAGCCCTTCCATTCGCCCCTCGGCCCCACTGTACAGGCGCCAAGACCAAGCCCAGACCTGCAGCTGGTTCCAGAGTCAGGGCAGGAGGCGTGCATGCTGGGGCCATGAAGCCCTGGGGGGGTGTCCCCAGGCAAACCCCCATGTAGCCCCAACACCAGCCCATGGAGAGGAAGGAAGCCGCACTCACGCCCAGGGCCCCGGGAGAGTGCAGGACGGGCCCACCCCCAGCCCCAAGGCTCCGCACCCACCTGGGCCGCAGACCGTGGACTTGATCCCTGTCTTCTCCAGCACGGGGACCCGGTGGATGGCGCCTTCGACGTGCTGGGTGAACACGTCCCAGTCCAGGTCGAAGAGGCCAAAGGCAAACTTGTCCGACACCTGTGGGGACAGGTGGGGGGGTGTCGGCGGCCCTGGGGCCCAGCCTGCCTGGGGTGGGGGCGGCCCAGACCCTGGCTCCCTGCCTCAGCATCTGCAAGCTGGGCAGAGTCAGGTGGGGCTGGCACGGGGGCACCAGTCAGATGGGCCGGGGGGCTGGGGACTCGCCCTCGGGACCCCTCGAACTGTGTCTCCTCCTTCCTCCCAGTGGCCCCATCGCGGGGCCTCCTGCTTCCCACCCATGGCTGCCGCCCCGGCCCCCCACCTGCTGCAGCAGCCTCTAAAGGTCACCCTGCTTCCTCGGCCCTCCTTCCCTCCATTGTCCCGGAGCAGAGAATGCCCTCCCTCCCCCTCAAGCCCCCCATGGCTCCCCAGAACTCATGGAATAAAACCCTGCCCCCCACAACTGACTGCACCAGGCTGTTCCTTGAAAAGGGCAAGACCCTTCACCTCTCTTGGGACAGCGCCCCACCCAGTCCTTCCCAGGGCCGGTTTATGCAGGTCTCTGCTCACACGTCACCTCCTCAGGGAAGCCTGCCCTGACTGCCCAGTCTAAAGCCGACTCTCGAGGTTTATCCCGAACCTGCCCAGGCAAGTCAGGGCATGGATCACAATCCAGAATTGCTTTATTGATTTGTTTGTTTGCCTATCGAATGTCTTCCCACCAAAATACAGGCATCCTGGGATGGGGACTTTTAATCTTACCCCTTCCCTTTCCCCAGAAAGTCAGTATCTGGCCCCAAGTAGCCACTCAGTCCTTCAATTTGCAGACTGAGTGCAGGAATATTGGGGCGAGGAGGCCCGTGCACGCTTGGGGGGCCGAGGGGGCTGCCGGGCCCACAGTCTGCAGCTGGGAGGAGAGCCCGGGTGCTGGGGGGCGCTGCTGAGGCCGCAGCGGGGTGGGGGAGGGCACAGTGCTGTCGGCAGACAGGGCGAAGGACCTCCGCGGTTTCACCTTTCTGCAGCCTCTAGCTGGTGGTCTTTCCAGGCAAAGTCCTCCTACCCAGCTGTGTTCTTTAGGGGTCAGAGCCAGATGGGGTTTGACCCTGCGGGGCCGGGGACCTCCAGGGGGCGGGGTCTCTGGCAGAGGCAGCCTTCCCCCCTCCTGCGCCCCCCGGGCGGGACCCCCCCTGGCCAGTAGCTCTGAAGTCCGGCAGGGACCCGCGGCTGCTCACCTCGTCCCAGAAGACGGGGTTGGCCTCATAGCCGCCCACAGACAGGGCGTCCCCCTGGAGGCGGAGGTAGACGGAGGCGTCGTGGTCCCGCACGTTGGGCATATTCTGAGAGGCAGAGACCGTGGGGTCACCAGGGCTGGGCGGCCCCCCCCGCACCCCGCCAAGGGCCCGGAGCGCCCACCAGGGCTCCAGGCCCGCGAGGAGCCCGGGGGGCATGGCCTCTTGTGTGCCCTGAAGACAGAGGGGCCTGCGGGTCACACACGGTGGCAAACCACCCCGTAAGTCTCTTCTTCCCAGACCCCATAAAACAACAGGACAGGAGTAAGAAGGAAGGACGGACGGTTGGATGTCCGCTCCCGCCACTTCCGTCCAGTGTGGCTATAGCAGGGCAGTCAGGCAAGAGAAAGCAACAAAGGCGTCAAGGCGGCCAAGGAAGAAGTGAGACTGTCTCCGTTGGCAGGTGACGTGCTCGCGGGTGTAGACGGTCTACAGAGCTCCGCACCACTGTCGGAGCCACTAAGCGAGCTCAGCAAGGTCGTGGCTACAAGATCGGAAAACAAAGCTCATCTGTAATCCGTGCACGAGCAACGGACATGCTGGAAATGAAGTTAGGAAAACAATTCCATTGACAACAGCGTCCAAAAGAGGATAAAATGTTTAAGAATAACTATAACAAAAGAGCTGCAAAACTTTTACTCTGAAAACCATAAAACATGGCTGAAAGAAATTTAAGAGGCGCCCCTCCCACCTACCCCAGCCTCCGAGCCAGGGGCGTCTAGAAACTTGGTTTATGGCTCACCTGTGGAATCAGAGTGATAACACCTGGCATGGGGCAACGATTGAAAGGAGGCATACAGGAAGCTGTCAGTAGCAGTTATTCAAATAATAATATTATTCCATTACTCAAATATTCAAATAATAACACGAACGTCATCACCTCTTCTGTCACCACCAAACTAAAACAAGTGAACAAAACCTCAGAGCTCCTTTAGAGGTGACCCTGACTTCATCCAGCGGGACCAGCCCCCCAGGTTCCCCGGCCCCTGTCGCCCGCCCAGCAGGACCCAGCTCGGCCTCGCCACACCCAGGGCTCCTTCGCTGCCCTCTCCGTCAGGGGTGCCCCCTGCCCTGGCCACCTCCCCAACCTCAGTCTACTCCCATCTGCCTGCCTCATCTTCTCCCTGTCCAAATTCTGCCTGCCCCTTCCTCTGGGAAGCCCGCCTGATTGCCCCATGGTCTCCTCCTCCAGGAGGCCGTCCCCACTGGCAGCACCGCTCCCCGCCGCGTTATCATCGTCATTGTCACGGCAGCACAGCTTCCCCATCATCAGCACCCGCCCTCGCACTCCATCGCCTCCTCCTGCCTCGGCACAGCCCTAGGAGGGGGACGGTCATCGCCCATTTTGTAAAAAAGGAGACTGAGGCTCAGAGATCACCTGACTCGCCTAGGTCAGGAAACGGGAGAGTCTGGATTCAAACCCAGAGCTGGGGCTCTCGCCTGCCACACTGCACCCCGGGGGGCGGCCGCTGGTTCCTTCTGCAGAGTGGGCAGGGACAGCCGCACGCAAGGCTGTCAGGAAGCACCTGAGCCCGCTGCTTTGAACGGAGGCAGGGGTGGAGGCTCCGAGAGATGAGGGGACCAAGCCCAAGTTCACAAAGGGGCTGGAGGCAGAGCTTGGGCTGGGGCCCGGTCCCAGTACAACTGGCAGTCCCTCAGAGCTGGGAGTCCCAGGGACAGAACAGCCCATTCCGGCCACCAAAGAAGAAAGGCCGAGAGCTCGTGGCCCAAGCGGGGCCAGCCAGGCTCCCGCCCTGAGCCCTCACCTGCCAGCCCAGGACCCCAAGGCCGGAAGGCCCAGGCGGGGGGGTGGGCACAGACGGCCAGGCACAGAGCCTGCCAGCCCGCCAGGGCGCCTGTCACCACGGACTCCCAAAGCCTGGGGTGCCTTGTGTCCAGACATGCTGGTGGGGGTGGGCAGGTGGGCATGCACCCTGAGAACAGGCCCGGGGGCGGGGGCCTCCCAACATGGCCCCCGAGGCCCTGGCAGGGAGGGAGCTTGCCCTCCAGCCCCCACTGGGGTCCGACCACGCAGCTGGGCAGGTCGGGGCCGGAGGCTCCGGCTCCCCCGCAGACCACACTGACCACCCAGCGGCAGCCTCAGGAAGGGCCGAGTCCCTTGGGGCCAACGGGATGTGGGGGGTGAGGGGCCTTGCCTCCAGCCCCAGATTTCCTCTTCCCTCCTACCGAGGTCCTGGGGCTTCTGGGGCTGGAGGCTCGTCCTGTGCTCCAGGGGACGGAGCCTCCAGCTGCCAGCTCGACCCCTGACCCCCAGCCTCAGCTCCCACCTTGAAACTCAACGCTCCTAGGCCAGCTCTGCCTCCCCTGAATGCGTCGGAGCCGGGCCTTTAGGAGGGCTTGGGGTGGAGAGGCGGACGCTCAGGCCTGGGCTCTGGGAGCACCCCCGGGCACCCTTCCCTGCAACCGCGCCCCATTCCCGCCGCCTGCGCCCGCCCCAGCCTGGGCCCCGCCTCCCGGAGCCCACGGCGGCCAGAGGGCGACCCCTGGTGGCCAGCTGGGGAACGGGCTCCCCGCAGCAGCGGGCCGGCCGGCCTCAAGCCCAGCAAGCGCGGCCTGGCTTCTCCCCCTCGCCCAGCACCCGGGCCAGCCGCGGCGCACGGCAGCCCCCAGGGAGCGTCTGCTGCAGCGGGAGACACAGCAGGGTCGGACCAGGGCCCAGACTCCCGCCCCAGCTGCCCACCACCACGGTCCACGCAGCGGCCCAGCCTGGCAACCCGTGGTGACCAGAGTGGGACGGGCAGCCGCGTGGGATCCAGGCTTCCCGGAGGCGCTTTGCTGGGGTCCTATACAAGGGCGGTCTCCTCTGTCCCTCTCCCCCGCCCGCCCCTGCTGGCCTTGCCTCTCGGAGCCGCCTGCGGGCCCCATCGGCCACGTTCTGTCCTCACCCCTCACGTCTCCTGGCCACCCTACTCCCCTACTCATCCTTCAGAGCTTCATCTGGACACCTCCTCCAGGAAGCCTGCCCAGGTCTACTCAGTTCCCGTGCTCACCCACCAGAGCCCTTATCAGCCTGTGCAGGAGCTGCTTGCTCACCAGCCCGTCCCCTCCCCAGGTCCACAAGAGAACGAGGTCCTGCCCTCTGTTATAGTCCTGGTTTGAGGCCTGGGCATGCAAAGCAGAGCTCATCAAGTAAACGCTGGAGGGAGGAGGGAGGAGGGAGGAG
>JAQZBX010063971.1:0-16601 GCA_029593785.1 Cabassous unicinctus
CCAACATACCCAACCTCCCTCTTCCTTCTGCACCCCATATTAAAACCTTTTTTAAAAATAGATTTGAGCATTGTTATAACTGTTATACAGGTAGTAAAATATAGCAACTAAACATTGTCAATGGTTTACAGTATAGTTTACAATTTAGACTGTACGGTTTAATAATTTTTGATGATATTTACCATTTCCTGTGTCCATTACTGTAAGGTAAAGAAAAGCCTATCCCATGACCACTAAATACCCCATTTGATCTTAACTTTTCCTTCCTCCCCATCCCCCTGGGGCATATGACACTCCCCTGTCTTGACTCATGGAACAACAAGATTCATAATTACATGCCCTGGGTGTTCCCACCTGCCCTTCCTAATCTACCCACCTGTCAACCCTGCACCACCAAACCCAGTAATATCACTACCCATCTGTCCTATCCTTCAAAATGCAACTACACTCTATCTCTTTACCATAGATTATGTCCATATGGGTGATGGCTCACAGCCTACTCTTCTCTATCTCTTCCTTATTAACCTATCTTTCAGACAATGGTTCTCAGAGAATGCTCACTTTCCTCAGTTCATATCAGTGAGGTCATATACTGTACATCCTTCAATGCATGGCTTGGTTCACTCAACATAAGTCTTCAAGATTCATCCACGTTATTCCATGTGTTAGCACTTTATTCCTTCTTACAGCCAAATAATATTCCATTGTATGTATGTACCAAATTTTGCTTATCCATTCATCTGTTGATGGGCACTGAGGCTGATTCCAACTTTTGGCAATGTTGAACAATGCTGCTATGAATATTGGTGTGCATATATCCGTTCATGTCTTTGCTTTCTGTTCTTCTGGGTATATACCCAGCAGTGGAATTGCTGGATCATATGGAAGATGTGTTGTTAGTTTTCTGAGGAATCGCCAATCTGTCCTCCACAGTGGCTGGACCATTCCACAATCCCACCAGCAGTGAATGAGGGTTCCTATTCCTCCACATTCTCTCCAACACTTAGAGTCTGCTGTTTTTTTAATAGCTGCCATTCTGATGGGTGTAACATGGTATCTCATTGTAGTTTTGATTTGCATTTCCGTGATAGCAAGTTATGTCAAGCATTTTTTCATGTGCTTTTTAGCCATTTGTATTTCTTCCTTGGCGAAGTGTCTTTTCAGGTCACTTGCCCATTTTTTAAATGGGTTGTTTGTGTTTTTATTTTGAAGGTGCAGGATTTCTTTATATATGCAGGATATTAGGCTCTTATCAGATATATGGATGCCAAACATTTTCTCCCATTGGGTAGGCTGCCTTTTTATTTTCTTAATAATGTCCTTTCAGGTGCAGAAGATTTTAATTTTGAGGAGATCTCATTAATTTATTTTTTCTCTTGCTGCTTGTGCTTTGGCTGTGAAGTTCATGAAACCATTTCCTCTTACAAGGTCCTGTAGATGCTTTCCTACATTATCTTCCAAGGTCTTTATGGTTTTGGCTCTTATATTTAGATCTTTCATCCATCTGGAGTTGACTTTTGTATAAGGTGTGAGATGGTATTCTTCTCTCATTCTTTTGGATATGGATACCCAGTTCTCCAAGCACCATTTGTTAAAGAGGCCATTCTCTCCCAATTGAGTAGGCTTGGTGGCCTTGTAGAATATCAGATGACTGTATATGTGAAGATCTATATCAGAACTCTCAATTTGATTCCATTGGTCAGTAGGTCTATCCTTGTGCCAATATCATGCAGTTTTGATCACTGTAGCTTTGTAGTATGTTTTAAATTCAGGTAATGTGATACCTCCAGCTTCATTTTTCTTTTTCAATATGTCTTTGGCAATTTGGGGCCTCTTACCCTTCCAAATATATTTTGTGGTTAGTTTTTCCAGCTCCTTAAAAAATATAGTGTTGATTTTTATTGGGATTGCATTGGATCTGTAGATTAGTTTGCGTAGGATAGACATCTTGATGACATTTAGTCTTCCTATCCATGAACAGGGAATATTTTTCCATTTATTTAAGTCACTTTGATTTCCTTTAACAGTGTTGTGTAGTTTTCTGTATATAAGTCCTTTACTTCTTTAGTTAAATTTATTCCTAGATATTTGACTCTTTTAGTTACTATTGTAAATGGCAGTTTTTTCTTGATTTCCTCCTCCGATTGCTCATTACTGGTGTACAGAAATGCTGCTGATTTTTCAGCATTGATCTTATAGCCTGCAACATTACTGAATTCCTTTATAAGTTCTAGAAGCTTTCTTGTAGATTTCTCAGGGCTTTCTATGTATAGGATCATGCCGTCTGCAAATAAATAAATTTTTACTTCTTTTCCAATCTGGACAGCTTTTATATCCTTTTCTTGCCTCAGTGCTTGAGCAAGTACTTCTAAGAAAACGTTAAATAGGAGTGGTGATAGTGGGCATCCTTGTCTTTTTCCCGATCTCAGAGGGAAGGCTTTTAGGATTTCACCTTTGAAGATGATGTTAGCTTTGGGTTTTTCATATATACCCTTTTTCATATTCAGAAAGTTTCCTTCTATTCCTATCTTTTGCAGTGTTTTTATCAGGAAAGAGTGCTGTATTTTGTCAAATGTTTTTTCTGCATCTATAGAGATGATCATGTGATTTTTTTCTTTCAGTTTGTTTATGTGGGGTATTACATTGATTGATTTTCTTCTATTTAACCGTTCTTTGCTTTTCCAGGATGAAACCTACTTGGTCCCTGTGTATAATCCTTTTGATATGTTGTTGAATGTGATTAGCAAGTATTTTGTTGAGGATTTTAGCATCTAGGTTCATTAGAGCAATTGGTCTGTAATAATCCTTTCTAATGGTATCACTGGTTTTGGTATTAGGGTAATGTTGGCATCGTAGAATGTGTTAGGCAATATTCCTTCTACTTCTATTTTTTGGAAAACCTTAATTAGAATTGGTGTTAGCTGTTTCCAGAATGTTTGGTAGAATTCAGCTGTGAAGCCATCTGGTCCTGGGCTCTTCTTAGTTGGGAGGTTTTTGATGACTGAGTCTATCTCTTTACCTGTAATTGGACTGTCGAGTTCATCAATTTCTTCTTTCATCAATGTAGGCTGTTTGTGTGTTTCTAGAAACTTGTCCATTTCTCCTAAATTATCAGACTTGTTGGCGTATAATTTTTCAAAGTATCCTATTATGATACTCTTTATTTCCGTGGGGTCAGTAGTGATATGTCCTTTCTCATTCCTTAGTTTGTGTATTTGCATCTGCTCTCTCTTTTTCTTTGTTAGTCTGCTAAGGGTTTGTCAATTTTATTGATATTCTCAAAAAACCAGCTTTTGGTTTTATTTTTTCTAGTGCTTTCTTATTCTCTATTTCACTTAGTTCTGCTCCAATCTTTGTTATTTCCTTCTTTCTCCTTCCTTTAGGTTAAGTTTCTTGTTGTTTTTCCAATTCCTCCAAGTGTACAGTTAGGTCTTCAATTTTTGCTCTTTCTTCTTTTTTAACATATGTATTTATGGCTATGAACTTCCCTCTCAGGACAGCTTTGGCTGCATCCCATAGGTTTCGATATGTTTTGTTGTTGTTTTCATTAGTTTCAAGGCAGTTGCTGATTTCTTTTGAGATTTCCTCCTTGACCCACTGTTTGTCTAAGAGGATGTTTTTGTACCTCCATATCCTTGTGCCTAACCTCTTTCTCTGGCCCTTAGTGATTTCCAATTTTATTCCATTGTGATCAGAGAAATTACTTTGTATAATCTCAATCTTTCTGAATTCATTGAGAGTTTTTCTGTGGCCTAGCATGTGGTCTGTCTTGAAGTATGATCCATGTGCACTCGAGAAGAATGTAAATTCTGCTGTATTTGGGTGTATTGTTTTGTATATGTCTATTAAGTCCAGGTCCTCTAATGTGTTTTTGAGAGTCTTTGTTTCTTTGTTGATTCTCTGTCTAGATGTTCTGTCTAATGATGATAATGGTGTATTAAAGTTCCCTGTTATAATTGTAGAGTCATTTATTTCTCCACTTAGCTTTTCCACAGTTTGCCTCAAATATTTTGAAGCACCCCAATTAGGTAAGTAAATGTTTATGATTGTTCTCTCTTCTTGAGAGATTAACCCTTTTACTAATATATAGTATCCATCTTTGTGTCTTTCAATAGTTTTGCACTTAAAGTCTATTTTGTCTGATATTAGAATAGCTAGTCCTGCCGTTTTTTGGCTATTGTTAGCTTATAAAATTTTTTTCCAGCCATTTACTTTCAGCCTCCTTGAATCACTGGGTCGAAGGTGGGATTCTTGTAGACAGCATATAGATGGGTCATGTTTCTTTATCCATTCTGCCAATCTGTGTCTCTTGACTGGTGAATTTAATCTGTTAACATTCAGTGTTATTACTCGCAATGAATTTCTTACTTCAGCCATATTTTCTTTGGATTAATGTATGTCATATGTTGTTTTGTTTCTGTTTTTGTGTTTTTAGATATTTTTAAACTCTCCTCCAACTCTCTCTCCCTTGATTTTTCCTTTCAACTTGAACTTCCTTCAGTATTTCTCGAAGTGTCGGTTTCTTATGGACATACTCTCTTAATTTCTGTTTATCTGTGAATATTTTGAATTCTCCATCATTTTTGAATGCCAGTTTTGCTGGATAGAGAATTCTTGGTGGGAAGTTTCTTCTTTTAGTACTTTGACTATGTCATACCACTGTCTTCTTTCCTCCATGTTTTCAGATGAGAAATCAGCACTTAATCTTATTGTGCTTCCCTTGTATGTGATGGTTCTCTTTTCCCTTGCTGCCTTGAGTATTTTCTCTTTGTCTTGAGCATTGGACATTTTGACAACTATATGTCTTGGATTTGGCCTGTTGAGATTTATACTGTTTGGGGTGGGCTTTGCTTCCTGGATCTGCACATCCATCTCTCTCAATAGGGTTGGGAATTTTTCAGCCATTATTTCCTTCAACACTCCTTCTCTTCCGTTTCCCTTATCTTCTCCTTCTTGGATGCCCATAATGCTTATATTTGTGCATTTTGTGTTGTCAGTTAAATCCCTGTGTCCCTGCTGGATTTTTTCTATTTTTTGTCTATCTGTTTTACTATCTGTTTGATTTCACACAGCTGAAATTGCCTTCCACATCATTAATTCTTTCTTCTGCCTCTTCAAATCAGCTGTTATGTGACTCCAGCATCTTTTTTATTTCTTGGGTTGTGCCATTGAGCACCATCATATCTGTTATCTTTTTGTGTATGTTTACAATTTCTTCAGTATATTCTGCCAGTGTCTTCTTTATATCCTTAATCTCTTCCTTCATTTCATTAAGATGGTTCATGATATTTGTTAGGGAATCTTTGATTAGTTGTTTGATGTTCTGCATATATTCCTGGTTTTTCGTTTGTTCATTGGAGTGGTCCATGTCTTCCTGTTTCTCAGTGTGGTTTGTAAATTTTTGTTGCCCTCTAGTCATCAGTTTATCTTGTTGGGTTTAATCAGTTGATTAGCTTCTCTCCTCTAGAGTTTTATTTAGTTGGTGGTTCTGTATGTGTGTTAAGTTTTCTTTTTGACATTTTTTCTTCTTATTTTGTTTCCTTGCTTCTTTTTATTTTACCTTGAAGGCAAAAAATTAGTGCCAGAGTAATCAAAAGATGTGAGAAAGAAATAAGGATAATAATAATATTGATAAAAGTTAGAAGAGGGGCCAAATAGGACTTAGTGAAATGAATATTTAACTTGTGTAGGCAGTGTAGAGTAATAGGAAAAAAAAGTGGAGTACCTACAATGGACTGGCAAACCAAATAGAGGAATTTATATGTAATGATTTAGAAGGCTAGAATGATGAGGAGAGTGAGAAAGAGTAAATAAAGGGCTAAAAGGAAAAAGCTAATATTTATTTAAAAAGAAGGAAACAAAATAGATAGAATAGAAATTGACAGCCTTAAGTTGTGGGCTAATAAAAAAGCGTGGTGTCTAAGAACCACAACAGAAAGGAGAAGGCAGAGAGATGAAGGAAGGATAAGAGATAGCTTGGGATACAATATCAATATTGACAGAGAATGGGAAATCACTGAAGAAGAAGCACAGCAAAGAAGAGTTAAGCTAGCAGCACCTAATTTTTTAAAAAATAAAGGAAAACAGAAAGGGGGGAGGCAAGAGGAAAGAAAAGCAAGAGACAACAAATAAACAGAGAAAAACCAAACAATCACACCAGCAAACAGTCAAACAAAGCTAAGGAGGAAGTGTTCCTTCTAGGGTACTTGCGGATCCTCTCAGCCTGCTTGCATTTATCAATTTCCCTTCAGCGTTCTATCTGCAGGTTTTGAGGCAGATTTTCAGTATTAGACTAAATTAAGAACAGGGATTCATTTTTTAAAATGACTGTCTTCTTTTTTTTTGTGATATAAGGGACCCAAAAGAAGTCCCCTGCTAGATGACTCCCTTCACTGAGGGTACCCTAAATAGGCTTGTGGAAACTAATCAAGCCCTTCCCACTTCCTGGCCTCCCCAGGGCAGCTGAAGCTTTGATGCTTGTCAGTGCAGAGCAATAAAATTGGCTGACTTTGCCCCCTCTGGAGCCAGGCCTCAGTGTCAGTGGGCTGCTGGGTTAATCAGGTTTCCTCAGCAGATTCACCTCTCCCCTCAGTCTGGCACTGTTTCAAGCCTGCTTATCTGCTCCCCAAAGCTATGAGGGGGCCCAGGCACCCAAATCCACACAAGTTAAACCACTTTCCACCTTCTGTCTGAGCCCTCCCTCCCTCAGAGTATGCTCCCTCACACCAGGAGCGGGAGTCACGGGTGTGGAGTCACGGGTGTAGGATTCATGGCTCCAACCAGCCCTTTTCCCTGTGGGTGGGGCTCAGCCATCTGTGTTAACCACCACAGGCAGGCTCAAAACTCACGAATCTCCATCGATCACTCCATGCCATCGATCTGCCCACTGCCAGATGACCCAAGCTTCTCTCTCCGTGAGCCCACAGCACAGACCCTCGGGCAGGACCCTATCCACAATCAGCCATCTCCAGAGGGCTAGTCAGTGAGTACCCTCCTAAACTGATGCCATCTTGCCTCCTCCTCTTATTAGATTTTGACATTAGATTAATGTCAAAAAAAACTGGTATCTTAATCATTTTCTAGCCTGAGTTTCTCTGATGTATTTATATGTTGTCTTCAATTTAATACTTTGCCACATTTATTGCATTTATGATGTATTTTTTTTAACAGCAGCATTCTAATGATTTCTAAGGTGAATACTTTGGGTAAATGTCTGTCCACATTCATTATATTTGTTGGATATCTCTCCAGCGTGAACTCACTGATGTTCCATAACTCTTCAAGAATGATAAAAGTCTTTGCTGCATTCTTTAAATTTGTAAGGTTTCTCTTCAGCATGAATATTCACATATTACATAAAGTTTGAGCACTGGACAAAAGCTTTGTCCATTATTTACATTGGTAAGGTTTCTCTCCTGTATGGATTATGTCATGTCTATTTAGATTAGACAATTGGGTAAAACTTTCCAAATATATTACAACTATTTGGTTTCTCTCCTGTATGGATTCTCTGATGTGTAACAAGTTCTGAGCATTGCTTACCAACTTTCCAAAATCTATCCCTTTTGTAATGTTTCTCTCCATATGAATTATCTTATGTCTATAAGCACTAAGGCATTAAACATAGACAGCCTCACATTCATTATTTTGTATTTATTCTCTGAAAAGTGAGTTCTCTGATGTTTTCTGAGGTTTGATGTTTGGTTAAAATTTGCATCACTTTCATTACATTGATAAGTTTTCTTTCAAATATAAACATTCTGGTCATTATTTAGGATAGAGTCTTCACTAATGGCCTTCTTAATTTTATTGTACATGTTAAGCAATGATGGATAGATATGTACCCACTGATATTAATCATAATTATAGATTTTTCAGATCTTTTCAAATTTCTTTTGAGGGGAATAGGAGGTTTTCAAAATTGATGTGCACATTTATTTGTAGAAACACTATCTTCTGCAAAAGTAACTGACTTAAAATGGGATTTTACTGCAATGTTTTATGTTCTTGATGTCTTTTGACAGTGAAGTATTTTTTCTTAGTGGTTGTTCTGATTTTATTTCATCCTTCATATTATCCTTTATTCACTTCACACACATCCTCATTTCCCATCTTTCTTGAAGCATAAAAACTCAAGGCTAAATCTTGAAAAATTTCCCAGTATCACTTTTTGGAATGATTTTCTATGCTATGCTCTGGTGGCAAGTTTTTTGTGCCATAATAGGAAGATACTGCTGAAATATAATTAAATGTCAAATTCTCCCAGGAATTAGACCTAAGTGAAGATACTTAACAAGTATACATTACAAAAAATTAATATCTGAAAGAGATACAGAGTATAAAAATTTCTAAAAATATACACTGACTCAGAAAAGTGTTACTTCTACAGAAAGAGAATATAGATTATTCTATAAATAGATGGTGAAATTAAAACCATTTGCAAGACTACCTATTTAGACAAGAAAAACCAACCATGGACTTACCAATGAAGAAATAGTAATATACAAGTTAAGGATTGAAAAAATAGGGTTAAACAAACACATGCATATTTTATTGGCAATTTTCTTATGCTTTGTTCATAAACAAATCTGGATGATTAAAATCCAGATTATCTTAAAATATATTGAATTGAAAATTGTCATCCAAAAACCTAATATGTTTAAAAACCAAAACCATAATTAACTGATGTTGGGGAGAGTCTTAATTTCCTAATTGCTAAAATAACTCCTGTAACATGTGTAGACACAACAGGAAATTGACTCTTGGTTTCAGAGAAATCTTGCTTCTTCCTATGTCAATATCTTTTGGCTGGCCAGGTATCTTAGGGTACCTTCACTGTCCCATTGCCTGTAATGCAGATGGCAGCATCTTATCCTTTCTTCTGGATTCCACTCTCTTCCAGCTTCTGGCTGCTCCCATTTCCTTCTAGTGCAATACCTTTGTTTATAAGGACTTAAGCTATATAGGATTACAACTCACAGTCATTTAATAGGGGCTTAAATTATCTATTACAATCTTCAAAATTCTCTTTACAAATGAGTTCACACCAATAGAACAATTGCCTGGGGCCTGAACATACACTCTGTGGGGGTCATGATTCAATCACCAGCAGTGAGCCTACTCTAAAAGAGAAACTCAATAAAATGGAATTGCAAAGCAAGAATATAAGAAACAACAAACCCTAAAATCCTGAATACAACAGAGATGTACCATGAAAAATATATCCTCCTCTATAATTAGTATTTCCAACTATCACTTCATACCATAAAATAGCAGGCATTTTGAATCATTGTGATGCAGCATATGGCAGTAAAATTTACAGGAAATACATTACAATTATTAGTAATGAGCTCTACTGAGAAAATAAGACCAATTTAATGAATAAACATTTAAATGGTGTTTGGGAGACTTATTAATTAGGTTATGAATATATTACTGTTACATATACATGCAATGTAAATGCCACAATCTAGCTTTAGAATCAAAGGAAGGCATTATCTTTCTGAATAAGTGAACAACATGAGAGGTGAAAATTGAGGAGAGTAACTGATATATGAAATCAATACTTGAGAATATTTGTATTTTCACTGAGATATGGGTTGAGGAAAATGGTTGGAAATCCTAATGATTATATTGACCTGTAGTAACTTAAAATGACAAACCATTTATTTTAATAACTAGGGAGTGCATACTAATAATTTATTTCTATTTTCACAAAATAGGTATAAACTTGAGCATGTTATTTTAGAAATGTTCTATCTAAAACAAATCAAAAAGTGAAAACATTCAAAACTCAGTTCTGATAAGCATAATAGTAAACAGAAAAAAACATAAAATAATATTTATTAAGAAATAAGGTAAAATTTGAGCGTTTACTCATATGCCAAAGAACATCTAAAATCCCCGGAATCGTTTGTAGATAAAGAATTGTATGAGGTAAATGAATACACCAAAGGATTTTACAGTTGGAGAAATGCAGCAAATAGAGGATAAATTCATAGTCTTGGTTCACACTAAGAAAAAGATTTTGAAGGGAAATACAGGCTTATGTTTTCCTAGGTGTTTGAGAAGGTACCTTGTGATCTTATGAAATTACTAACTCTGAATTTCTGAAGGATCATGTTTGAAACCTCCATAAAATTGGGAATTATAAATCAGAAAATATGTATCCCTGCTCACTTGGGATTGCTGAAAAAAAATCCCAAATCTCCACCACTCCCCTTACATACTTCTCACATGAGACTAATTTTTTTGTAGACTTGTAAAAATGTCTAAACAGACAGAGAGGCCCTTGGAAATATGCACTAAGTTTCAACAGTTCCCCAAGTATTGAGGGAGCAGAGTAAAGCTTATTGTTTGCTCCAAAAATATGATCAGTATAAGCTTAAAAATAGCTCAACCTGCTTATTAGGGAAAAAAGATCATGATTCTTCTGGGGATTCTCCACATTTCAACCCAATTCTATGCTCCACAAAGGCAGAACATGATAAAGGAATCTAGAAAATTATTTCCACAAAACCTGTCTCCTGACAGCACCTTTAGAAAACATAGGAAACATTTTAAACTTGAAGCTTCTGAATTCCATATTCAAGAACTACCAAATCACACTTAAGGTGTGGAATTGGACTTTTGAGTTTTTGGCCACAAGATTTTATATGACTGGATTTCCAGAATTACAGGAATTTAGAAGGAATGATGAGGATCACCTGCAGAAACGGGAAGGTTACAGTCCAGGTTACATTTTGAAGATTTTCATTTCTACCTTAAAAAAACACTTTGTAGTAACATCATCAATGTGGCAACATAAAACATCCCCTGGAAAAGTCTTCCCTCAGGATCACCTGCCAAATGTACAAATTCCACTTTCTTGGAACTCTAGACAACAAGAGACTGAAGAAGAACCCCACAAATGCTGGCTCAAAGATAAAGAAAATAAAACAGAAAATCAGATAGGTGATTTATGTCCTGCGTCTGCCAGTCCAGGATCCACAACTCTGTCCCACACAGCATGGGTTTCACACAGAGGCAGCACAGCTCAAGTCACTCCTGCCATGGATTCTGGCCATAGAGCCACTGACAGCAATGAGGTAGAATTCCATACACACCCAGGTACAGGGACCCAAGTACACAAGATTTAGGGCAAAACACAAGCAGCTATGGAGTGCCACATACAAAAAAATGGCCCCCAAGGCAAAAAGAGATCATGGTACATGTTTGCAAGAGGTGCACAAACTCAATTCAGTTTTTTGTATGCTGGACCATCTACATACAAAATGGACCTTTCTGGAGTGACCTCATCTGGTTCTCTGGGATTGTATACCCTAAGGGGGAAGAAAGCAAAGGCAGAAAATCCTCACAGGAAACAAATAAAGGAGGAAAACTGAATTCTGGTAATACAAGATGGTCCAAAAACTGAAAAGTGTAATGCAAGGGAGCGAATTTAAAGAATTCATAGGAACTGGGGATAAAATTCAGGACAAAAAAATGACAGAACAAATCAAGATTCTTGGAGAAGGAAAGGAATATTTCTCCAGAGGTGAAACAATTGCATAAAACAGGGCAATCTTAAAATTGTGCTCCATATCCAGGGCACAAACAAGGTAGAGAGCAGATAGGAAAATCTGAGCAGTTAAACATGGCCTGCTCTGAGGATCCAGAATAAGTTAGAACAAGCATCAAAACAAAGACTTAACACATATCAAATAAAAAATAAAACATATGCAAGAGGGCCAAACTCACCTTCACAGTTAACTTATCAAAATAATAAGATGTCCAGACATCAGCAAAAATTAAAAATGATACTAAGAAATAGAATGAAAGGGGCCAGCCAAGTAAACAAATTAAAACATCAGCAGAGATACAGAATTTGGAATATCTAAGTAATGAAGTTCAAACAAACTTCATAAATCAAATTCAAGGAGGTGAAGTAAAATATGATAGAAATAAACTAATGGTGAATATAGACCTAAAGAATATTAACAAGACATATGAGAATATAAAAGAATTTGTAATTTTAAATGGAAACAACAGATATAATGAGGATGGAATTCACAATAATGGAGATTAAAAATACAATGGAGGAATAAAAAAACAGATCTGAATGTGAAGAAGAAAGAATCAGTGAAATGAAAAACAGGAAAATAAAAACTGTACATTCAAAAAAACAGAAAATAATATGAAAAGTTGAGCAGTGTTTTAGGGATTTGAGTGAGAGCATGACGCATACAAACATATACATCATGGCTGTCCCCAAATGAGAATAGAAGGGAAAAGGGTCTAAAATCTCCCAACTATTATTAAGGACATAACCATACATGTCCACAGTGCAACATACTCCAAATGGAATAAACCCTAACACATCTACTCCAAGAAACATAAAAATCAGAATGACAAATGAAAAAGATGAAAGAGAGAATTCAGAAAACAGCAAAAGAAAAGCAATTCATCATATACAACGGATCCTCAATAATAATGTCAATTTCTCATTAGAAACCATTGAGGTGAGAAGGCAGTGGTATGGTATATTTAAAGTACTAAAAGGGCAAAATTGCAAGCCCAATGTTCATTTTTTTTTCTGGCAAAAAATATTCATAAAAAATGAAGCAGAATTTAAAATATTCAAAGAAAACACACAAACTGAGAGAGTTCTACAAAATACCTACCCTATAAGACTTGTTAAAGAGACTTTTTCATTTGAAAGGAAAAGACAGGAAAAAGTAGGTTGGAGGTGTGAAGAAGTGAAGATTGTCAATAAAGGAAAAAAAAAAGAGGGCAACTGCAAAATTCAAGCATACTGTATCATCAATATATAATTTTATTATTTAATTTCTATAAAAATCAGAATATAATTGAACAAGAAAAAGTGACATTTGCTGATAATAGAATGCAAAATATCAATAGATAATGTGGGGAAAACCATATAAAGTGAGAAAATAGGAATATGGGGGAAGAGAATGTGTATGCTTGTGAATCTGTTAGTATATTTTCAAATTAGAAGGTTATAGACATAAGTTGTATAATATAAATCCCAGGATAACCATAAAGAAAGTATTTGAAAAATATAAAGAAACAAAAATGAAGAAGGGATCAGTCACATACATCACAAAATATCAAATCCACAGAAAAGGATGCTGCAATAAAGGAAAGGAGAGACCAAAATATATGGCATATAAAAAAACCCAAGGACAAAATGGCTGAATTCAGTACTGACTTTACAGGAATGAGACTAAAGGTAAGTGGATTAAAAGTCCCAATCAAAAGATGCAATTTGAGGAATGGATAAAAAAAAGCATGCTGCAAATATAGGTTGTTTCAAAACACTCATCTTTCACCTAAAGACAGAAATAGGTTGAAAGTGAAAGAATGGAAATATATAATACATGCCATTAGTAACCATAAAAGAGCTGGGGTAGCTATACTTACATCAGGAAAAATAGACTTTTAGTCAAAAACTGTTAGAAGAGACAAAGGATGCTATATATTAATGAAAAGGTTGAACCACCAATATGACACAACAATCAAATATATATGCATCTAACCATGGTGTCCAATAATACATGATGCAAACATCAGCAAACAGAAGGGGGGGATAGAAAACTCTACTATAATAGTTGGTAACTTGAATAAACCACTTTCATATATAAAGTTCAGCAATGTGGCAGTGTATAAGATCAATATGCAAATTCATATGGAAAAACAAGGAACCCTGAATAGCTAAACTATCTAGAAAAAGAACAGAGTTGGAGAACTCACAATATCCAATTTCACTTACAAAGCTACAGAAATCAAAAGTGTGGTACTGAAACAAGGTCATATATATAGAAAATTGGAATAGAACTGAGAGTGCAGAAATAAAACTGTACCTCTAGGGTCAATTTGTTTTATTGAGAGAGTGAAGTCCTCTCAATAGGGAAAGAAATCTCGTCATTAAATGGTGTAGGGAAAAACCTGGATATCCACAAGAAGATGAATGAAAGTGGATTCCTGCACCACAAAATATATGTATAAACCTCAAAATTAATCAATAACCCAAATAAAAGAACTAAAACTACAAATTCTAAGAACAGAATTTTGAGAAATGCCTTCAAGTCCTTGTAATATGCAATGGTTTCTTAGACTTTACACCAAGAGCACAAGCAACAAAAGAACAAAAATAGTTAAACTGGAATTCACCAAATTAAAAAACTTGTGCATCAAAGAACATTATCAAAAAGTAAAAACACAACCTACAGAATAAGAGAAAAAGATATGGAAACAATATATCCCAAAAGGGTTTAATATTCAGAATATAAAAAGAACTTCTACAAATCAACAACAAAATGACAACTCAATTTTTAAAAAGGACAAAGGATTCTAATGGATATTTCTCCAAAGATAAAAAGATCATAATAAATATTCACTAAGTACATAAGAAGATGCTCAACCTTCTATGTCATCAGGTAGATGCACACTAAAACCATAGTGAGATATCACCTCACATCAACTATAATAGCTATTACTTAAAAGAATGGAAAATAATTGTTGGCAAAGAAGTGGAAAAATAGGAAGACTTGTGAATTGGTGGAAATGTAAAATGGTGTAGCTTCTGTGGAAAACAGTTTGACAGTTCCTCAAAAAGTTAAACAGAGAAATATCTTATGTAGGAATCCCAATTTATGTGGCAGTTTGATATTATTTATGAATCCCAAAAAGAGATATTGATTATATTTGTAAACTAGTATATTCCTCTAGGCATGAAACCCTTAGATTGTATTAAATTCAAGGTTTCACTTTTACTTTATTAAATGAAGATTAGGGCTCTGGTTCGACCACATCATTAGGGTGATGCAGTTTGAGTCCCTGCCCCCTTTGTGGGCTATATAAACAGATAGTCACTCAAGGAGAACAAAGAATAAGATACATACAGAGGAATCAAGACAGCACCACAGACACAGAAGAGGAATGAAATTTTTCCTGTTGCCCCTGGAATAAGGATGAGCCTGATAGTCTACAGCTGACCTTGTGAAGAGACCAGAGTAGTTCAGCCCAAAAAGAAATGAGCCCTCCAGCCTACAGCTGAGATCAGAAGAAGCTGAGCCCACTGAGCCTTAAGAAGAAGAAGGAAGGCTGAACCCTCATTGATGTCACCCACCATCAAATGACTTTGGGTGAGAAAGTACCTCTTATGTACCTTGAGTTGGACTTTTTAGGGCTTTGTATCTGCAAGCTTCTATCCAAAATAAATTCCCTTTATAAAAGCCAATAGATTTCTGGTACTTTGCATCAGCACCCCTTTGGCTAATGAATACAATACACAAAATAATTGAAAAGAGGAACTCAGACAGATATCTGTACACCAATGTTCATAGCAGCATTATTCACAATAATGCAAAGGTGAAGCAACCCAAATATCCATCAGGAGAAGAATGGCTAAATAAAATGTGGTATATATAATCAATGGACTATTAATCAGTTTTTTTTAAATGAAGTTCTGATATATGCCACTAAATGGATGCACCTCAAAGACATTGTGTTGAGTGAAATAAGGCAGACACAAAGGGACAGATATTGTGTGATTATACCTACATGCAATAGCTAGAATAAGCAAATTTATAAAGAAATAATATAGAGTATAAAGTTACCACAGAAGGGGCAGGGAGATTGGGACATTAATGCATGATGGGTGTAGATATCTGTTTGAGGTTATGGGAAATTTCTGGTAATAGATGGTGGTGAGGGTGACACATAACAGTGTGAACACGATTAATCCTACTTAATGATATGCTTGGTAGTGGTTGAGGTAAAGTTTGTTGCAAATATGTTTCTACAATTATGAAAAAAGAAAAAGCAATTGATGAGATAATGGCAATGAAATGCAATATGGTATCCTGTACAGGATTTAATATGGAGGAGAAAAATTCAAACAGACATTATTGGGACAGATGGAAAAATTGGAATAAAGGCAGTAAGTTTTATATCAATGTTAAATTTCTTGAACATAATATCTTTAATTAAGATGGCTACATAAATAAACATCCTTCTTCTTAGGAAATGTACATGGAAGTATTATGTACTCAAGTCATATGATATGTACAACCTACACTCAAATGTTCAGAAAATATATAGAAAAATAGACAAATGATATATGTCAATAAATAGGATAGATAGATAGATAGATAGATAGATAGATAGATAGATAGATAGATAGATAGATAGATGGATGGATAGATAGATAGATAGATGGATAGATAGATAGATAGATGGATGGATAGATAGATAGATAGATAGTAACATAGATGGACAGGTAGATAGAATGATATGGAAAATGTTCCAAAATGTTAAAATTGGTGAATCTGATTATCTGGAAGATGGTATGCTGCAGTTCTTTCTAGGGCTTGGTATTACTTCTGCAACTTTCATGCAATTTTAAAATTACTTCAAAATAAAATGCTTAAAAAGTGGTTGAAAACAAATTTTAGGCAGGAACCTTAAAGTAGAGAAATAAAGGTTTTCAAGTTCTATGTACATGGCACTTCATGTAACACTCAACAGATCAGAACATGGGCTCAAATTTCAGAAAGGCATTTATGATCTCCTGTGATTCCATTGGGCTCATATTAGAA
>JAQZBX010063972.1:0-16590 GCA_029593785.1 Cabassous unicinctus
ATTCCCTGATAACCATTTGAAAACCTTCTCATTCTGGGTGAGTCAGGAAATATTAGTAGTTAGTATTTAATTTCAAAATGATTTAAAAATTGTTTCCTTTCTCCTCATTTTTATGTTTGTTATAGTCTGTAAAATGCTATAAATTCTTCAGTTTCTTCTGTCATTTTTGTTAAAAACTTTAATACTGAAAAATAAAGGTAAGAATGGATAATGAATAAAAATATTGTGACATGCAATAAATTTTAGTGAGATAATTTGTTAACATTTCCTTTAAAAATTTTGTCTATAAACCCACAATTGTGGTTTTACTTTTCTCTGCTAATCAATGTGTATTTAAGAAAGTATGTTTTATTGATTTTACAAGTATTTTTTTATTTAAACTTTTACAATGGTTATTATATATATATATTTTTTTTTTTTAATTCAAGTGATTTGTATTCTTTTATTTAATACTAAGATTTTTCTTGTTCAATTGCTTTTGGTTATTTCCTAAATGATTTTTCAATGATTAAAATAATCTTCAATATCTGTTTTATGATGAAAATGTTTAACAATTTTCACCAGACCATCACTGATCATTAATTCATTCAAATAATTAAAATCCACTTTATTTTTCTCTACATTCTGGGTTTCTATGTAAATTTTAACTGATCTTAAATAATATCTATATAAAATATTATATTATGATTTATTTTTACTCCAAACTCTATACTGTTTAAAATCTATATCTATTGCAATTCCTCTTTCTTTTGTTTGCAATTAAAGATGTCTTTGACAAGCCGTTTTTTCGCCAACAATGTATGTTTAAAGTAGGTTTAGGTTACATAAATGTTACATCAAAAATATGGGGAAGCGGATGTGGCTCAAGTGATTGCACTCCCATCTACCATATAGAAGGTCCAGGGTTTGATTCCCAGGGCCTCCTGGTGAAAAGCAAGTTGGCCCATGAGGTGAGCTGGCCCAAGCAGAGAATTGTCCTGAGTGGAGAGCTGGACTGCATGGAGTGCTGGCCCACACAAGAGTGCTGGCCCGTGTGGAGAGCTGGGACAGCAAGTTGATGCAACAAAAAGAGCCAGATATGAGAAACAATAAGAGATATAGCAGACCAGAGAATGGGGTTGGTGCAAGAGATTGAGTGCCTCTCTCCACTCCAGAAGGTCCTAGGATTGGTTCCCAGTGCTGCCTAAAGAGAAGACAAGCAGACACAGAAGAACACACAGAGAGCAGAAAATGAGCACAAAACAATGAGGGGTGGGGAGAAATAAATAAAAAAATAAATCTTTAAAAAAATAATGGGGGGAAGCAGATTGGCTTAAGAAATTGAGCTCCTGCCTACCACACAGGAGTCTCAGGTTCATTTCCTGGTGCCTTCTAAAGAAGACAAGCAAGGCAGTGAGCTGGTGCAATGGGCAGGTGCTGCAAGCGGATGTGACAAGATGATATAATAAGAGACATGAGGAAAACCATGAGAGACACAAAAAAGCTGGGAGTGAAAGTGGCTTAAGTGGCCAGACAACTTCCTTCCACTTTGGAGGACCCAGGTTTGGTTCCTGGTGCCTCCTAAAAAGAAGACCAGCACACAACAGACACAGCAAATGCAAACAATGAGAGTGTGGAGAGAAATAAATAAAATAAATTTTAAAACTTTAAAAATTTAAGAAAAATACAGGGGATTCTCTGTATACCCCATTCCCTTCCCTGCCCCCACTTTCCCCCATTAACAACATTTTTCATTAGTATGGTACAATTGTTAAAATTCATGAACACATATTGATGCATTGCTACTAAACATGGTCTATAGTTTAAATTATAGTTTACACTTTGCACCACATAATTTTATGGGTTTTGATAAAATGTATAATGGCCTGTAACTGTCATTGCAATATCATGCAGGACAATTCCAACATCCCCAAAATGTACCATTTTGCACCTATTTTTCCCTCTCCCATCCCTCAGAACCTCTACTGGCCTCTGCCTTTGTATCATTCATAAAATTTCTTCCATTAGTAAAATAATAATAAATCTACTTTAGTCAATATTTACATTCTACCCTTATGTTTGTTCATTCCTCAAACTTGAGGATTTTGAGATGTTATGCCCACTATGTACTGATTGAGAGGGGTCTTAGATCCCATGTGACAGATGGATAGAACTGTCTTGCTTGCAATTGTGGATACTCTTTGTTTTTTGGGATAGGCATTGTCCATCATCATCCCTCTATTAGCTGTCAAGGGCAAGTCCAATGAACTGGAGAGTAGGTATTGCAACTGTGTTGAGATTCAGGGCTCAACTGGCATATGAACAGGTTAAAGAATTAACTCTCTGGGACATACATTTAGGAAGTATAGTTCTAATTATAGGTTCAAATAAATGAACAGAAGAGCCATGTGTGGTAAAATTATGAATGAGTCTAAATTGGGGAGCATATATTTCAAAGAAAGGCCAACTGGCAGGGTGCCATATTCCTGAAATTATCTGTCCAGCCTATAGAGTCTTGATGCTTCTAGAGTCCTCATGATTCCCACTGTTTGAGGCACTGTTTATTGTGCCAGTCAATGATATCCTGCTGAGGCATGCATAAGTGTAACCTCTGGAATGACCTCCTCCATTCATTTGATTAAAAGATTTCCCACTTTTGGTCAAGGTCTTTTTACAAATACATCACTAGTTTGTGCTTGGTAATAATCCTTCAGTGCAGAGGACACTCATCCCTGAAGGTTCTGTCCCACATCAGAGGATGAGTTTGCCTTAGAGAGAGGCCACCTTTGAACAACAAGGAGGCTTTTAGGAGGTAAATACACAGAAAATTACAAATCATTGCTAAAATAAATCAAAGAAAAACTAAGTAAAGGAAGGATATTATGTGTTCATGGATTGGAAGATTATATATCATTAAGATTTGAATCCCACACAAAGTAATTTATAGATGAAACTCAATCCCAATGAAAATTCCAACAAAATTCTTTGTAGAAAAGTTAATGCTAATCATCAAATTTATATAGAATGTTAAGGAGCCCTGGCTAGCTAAAGTCATCATGAAAAAGAAGAATGATTGGAGAACTCACATTTTCCAATCTTAAAGCTTATTTCAAAGCCATAGTATCAAAACGGCATGGTATTGGCCCAAAGACAGGAATATAGACCAATGGACTCAAATTGAAAGCTCAGAAACCACCATCACATTTTGACAACTTACTTTTAACAAGGTGGTAAAGATCAATCAGTTGGTAATGAATAGTCTCTTTAACAAATGGTGCTAGGAAAACTGGATCTCCTTTTGCAGCAAAAGAAGGAGCACACATACCTAACACCATATTCTAAAATCAATGCAAAATGCATCAAAGACCTAAATATAAGAGCTAGAAAAATTAAAATCGTAGATGAAAATTAGGGAAACATTTTCAGTCCCTTTAATTTTTCTTGGACTATACACACAAAGCACAAACAATGAAAGGACAAGAAAGATAAATGGGATCTCATCAAAATTTGCCCCTCAATGGAGTTTATCATGAAAGTAAATAAGTATTGTACACAATGGGAGAAATATTTGGAAGCCACATATTCAGAAAAGGTTTAATATCCAAAATAAATAAAGAAATCCATAGACTTAACAACAAAAGGCAAACAACCCAAGTAAAACATGGACATAACTTTTGAATAAACATCTCTCCCAAGAAGACATACAAATAGCCAGAAAACACAGGAAAATATACTGAACCTCATTATCCATCAGGAAAAGGCAAATAAAAACAACAATAAGGTAACATTTCACATCCATTAGAAAAGCTGCTTGAAAAAATGGAAAATAACAAGGGTTGGAGAGAATACAGAGAAATACAATGCCCATTCATTGCTGTTGGCATTTGAAATTGTGCAGCTTCTGTGGAAGACAGTTCGGCAGTTCCTCAGAAAGCCAAGTATAGACTTCCTATATGACCCAAGAATCCACTACAAGTTATATAACATAAAGAATTGAAAGCAGGAACTCAAACAGTTTTTTTGCACACTGATGTTAATAGCAGCATTATTCACAATTGCCAAAAGATGGAACCAACCCAAGTGTCCATCAAACAATGACTGGATAGAAAAAATGAGGTATATACATAGAATACAATGGAATGCTATTCAGGCTTAATAAGAAATTACCTTGATGACATGAAGATAAGTGAAATACTGTGTGAAGTAAGTCAAATACAAAAGGATGAATATTAGATGATCTCCCTGATTTTAAACAATTACAATAAGCAAACTCATAAAGTCAGAACCTAGAATATAGTTTACCCGGCACAGGGTGGGGATAGGAAATGGGAAGTTAAGGCTTAAAATATGTAGGTTTCTTATTAAGAATGATGGGAATGTTTTGGTAATAAATACTTTGAAAAATTCTTCATTCATGTATTTTCAGAATTTCAATAGAGAAAATTTGCAAAGCTAAGAATTGATTATGAATCCAACTTTTGTGACATCCCATAAATTTTTGTCAGTAGATTTCTATTATTTCCTTTTAAAAATGCTTCAACACAGACTGGAATTGTAATTTTAATTTTCTCTATTATTCAATGTATATTTAAGAAAGTATGTTCTCTTCATTTCCTATATTTGATTATTTCCATTTAAACTAAGGCAATAGTTATTAGAAATATGTTTCCCCTCAAGTGATTTTTTTTTAAGTTTTAAATTAATATTAAGGTATTCTTTGCGGAATTATACTTTTTCATTTTCTTAAATGATCAGGAATCTTTTGCCAAAGCCATCTTTGAATTCATTGTTTCTTACACTGCTTTAACTGATTGCAACCTGTTTCTGCTGGCAGGGCAAGTTCTGGGAAGTGCAAGTTCTGGGAAATGAGACTCCTGAATCACGCTTCAGGCTGCCACTGAATAGATTGCAAACAATGAACAGGCACTCCAGTAATCCCATAAGGGTCACTCTGCTGCTTCCAAATCAGAGTCACACAACAAAAGCTCAGTTAGACTCCACACTGTGCCTATTGCGGCCCATGGCATGAAAACCCAAGTGGCACTCAGGGGGAGGGGGGCTCATGAACAAAGTTTTATTACACACAGGCCCAGAGGAGAGTCAAGTCTCCAAAAAAATCTGAGCCCCATGTCTTGATTTTCATAAGTTTATTTAGGAACTCTAAGTGGAACTCTAAGTGGGCAAATTCCTAAGCAAGCAGGCAGGCAGGGTTACAAAAGCAAAAGGAGCAAAGTTAGCTTATCTTCCTAAAGCAGAGAACTATTAGGTAAGAAAAGAGTTATCATCTGTTTAGAGTTGTAAATTCCAGTTGAAAGGGCCAGGCAGGGAGTGCTTATGTTCCTCAAGATGTGGATTCCATGGAGAAAAGGGAGGAGGGGAGAAAAGGGACTGAGGGGAGTTTATTTTCCTAAAGCTGTGGGTTTCTGCTAAAGGGGGTTAGGGTCCCAGCACTTCCCTTATCATTCTCCCCTTCTGATGCCCTTATAATTCTTTATGGGGCATCATCTGCTAACATGGGGATTTTTGTATAGTCCCCAAGGGCTGATATTTAACACACAGCATTATGTGGTGCTTTAAAGCATTTAAGCGGAAAGTGATGTATTGTGTTAGGTACTGTAGAACACATGACCTGAAAGTTAAGAGGAAGAAGACTGAGGCTATTACTGGCATAAATGGCAAAATCCAGGAAAGGAGATACTGGAAGTAGTTCCCATTGGCAGATGCCTGGTATACACGGTTTAAGCGGTCTTTGGCTACTTCCTGTAGTAGGGCCACCTTGTCCCTCCCTATCCCTGAGGAGTTTGCATAAAAACAGCATTCTTCCCCCAGGGCCTCGCAGATCCCCACCGAACCTGCGGTGAGCAAGTCTAATCCTCGCCTGTTTTGTAAAACCACTTTTGCCAGTGAGTCTATCTGGTCTTGCAACCTGTTGAGAGCCCCCAATATATCTTCGAGCTTATTTGAAGTTTCCTGTGCTAGTGTTTGTAAGCCCTCCTGAACAAATGTGAATGAGCCCCCGCTACTGCTGCGCTCCCAACCACTCCTAGTCTTAAGAGTATCAGAATTGCCTGTATTGCTCATTTGGCTCTGGAGAGCTCTCCAGGCAATTCTTTTCCATACACTGAGAATGATGGTACTGGCCAAGCCATGTAGCAGATGCCCTGACCATCCTGGGGTAGGCACAGGTAGGCCTGGTGCCACAGACCTAGATGGTGGAGTTTGCAGCACATCAGTCAGGCTCATTGAGTGGGTGGGTGGTGTTAGTAAGCCCTTCCAAGAGTGAGGATGGTTGAAGGAGACCTGGTAGTTATGTTTTTACAGTTAGCCAGTTTTCCTGGGGGTTTGGTTATGCAGACTTGGAGGGCCCTATTTCCCGCTGCAGAGCTGTCATGGGTCATGAGGGTTACGTTCCATGAGACAAGTATGGGGAAGATGGTTAGACCTGAGGAAGTGCATAGCCAGCAGGATGCAGCTATGTCGGGCCGAGATTCATTTAGGAGTTGGTGGAAGTTTCAAACCTGGTTCAAAAGGACCTTCCGGGGGCTGTTTTAACTTTGGCTTTTAGCGTCTGGGCAGCTTTACTGATATTTTTCATCAGGGTTTTCTCTGGGGGTTGGGTTACTGGGACCAATTGGATCAGTATGAAGTCCCCTGGGTCTGGCCCCAATGGGTCGTATATTCCGATTCCTAGTTTTAGTCCTGTTTGGGCCTTTAAAAAGGTATTTTCTGATCCGGTGGTTATGTTTAATAAGGTAAGTTTTACAGGGTCACAGGTTTCTATGCGACATCCTTCCGAGCTGGAATTTTCTGTAGGAGATATGGAGAATTCTGCAGGAACCCCTTCCAGGGAGCAGTGGCACATACCAGCAAGCTCCAAGAACAGCAGAATCTTCTGCTCTTTTGGGGGTCTCGGCAGAAGTATTTGTCATAACTCTCATAGTTGCGACCCCTACAGCCTCTCCTGGGGGCAGATATTGGGGTGTCGGGATACGGGGCAACTAGCAAAGTGTAAGGAGCATGAACTTGGATTGCCCTGCAAGCATCAAATATTACAGAGGCTGAAGTTGCACATGCCGAGAACGGTACTGAAGCATTCAGCACAGATTGTTTGCCCCAGCTGTGACTAACTTGCAGCTCCCATAGATTTTGGGGGTGGGTTTTGGCTTCTAGGGAGGGGACAAGGAAGTAAAGGGCAAGCAAGTCAAGGCACAGAAGCATCCTATTATACACCAGTAAGCAATTGCAATTAGGACACTATTCACAACAGTCCAGTCTGCAGGGTCCACAGCAGTAAGTCCACCTCCAAATACCAAGGTTAGCAGGCCATATAAGCACAGGATCCACTAGGAGCAGGGGTCCATTCAGCAGGCATTTGACAAGGTCAGTGCTCGTGCATCCCAGGCAACTCACACTCTCAAGGGGTGGCCGGGTACAGTTTGGGTTGTCCAGCTGTCCTGCTCTTTATCAGGGTATGCCTTCTTGACCCTGTAATGTTGTATCCAAGGAACGATGCCTGCAACTTTAAGAGCAGTAGGAGTTACAAGGACCACAGTATGTGGACCTGTCCAGAAAGGCTGAAGGGTTTCTCTTTTCCAGTCTTTGACCCAGACCATTCCCTTGGCCAGTGGGGGTGCACAGGGTTTCCCAGGGGGAGAGATTCTGGGACAGGACAGTTTTATGTATTTCGGCTAGAATTTTCCCTAGCTGCTGCAGAATGGAATCTTGGTTAGCGTCTCCTAGAAGTTTGAAATTTCCTTTGAAGACCCCGATAATTGGGGGTGGCCACCCAAATCGAATTTCAAAGTGTGAATAGCCTGTGGGTCCTGGGGTACACCTAACTGAGAGAAGGGTTAAGGGAAGTAAGTCTACCCAGGGGAGACCAGTTTCTTGGCAGAATTTGGCTTTGAGTGTTCGATTCATGCGTTCAACTTTCCCCTTCTCTCTTAGCCCATTCCTATTCTTCCCAGTTATAGTTTAGTTGACTAGTCTCTTGTCCTAAGAGGGACAGCTGCGGTGTCAATTTGGGGACTTGTAATCTGTGGGTTCCTTCAGCCACTTGCTGAGCTGCTTTGTCAGCTAGCCTGTTTCCTTGAGCAACCATGCCCATTCCTTTCTGATGTCCCCAGCAGTGGATGATGGCAACTTTGTCTGGTTTCCAAATTGTTCCCAACAGTTGGAGGATTTCTTCTTTGTTTTTTATTTCCTTTCTCCCTGTGGTTAGGAGACCTCTTTCTTTATAAATCACCCCATGGATATGAACAGTAGCAAATTCATACTTAGAGTCAGTGTAAATGTTTACCTCTTGTCCAGTGGTTAGCTGCAGGGCTCGGACCAGTGCCCAGAGTTCTGCTCATTGCGCAGACCATCCCCATGATAGCGGCCCTGCTTCCACGACCCGTTCAGTAGTGGTGACTTCATATCCAACAAGCTTTTCCCCATTTTTTTATGAGACGGCTCCCATCTGTAAATAGTGTCTGCTCTGGGGAAGGAAGTGGTTTGTCTTGGAGGTCAGGGTGAATGGTGTAAACTTCCTCAGTCACTTCAACACAGTCATGAGCCCCTTCCTCATCTGGCAAAAAGGTGGCAGGGTTTACACTGTGCACTGTTTCTAGCTTCACTCTGGGTTTTTCACAAAGTAAACCTTTATAACGTGCAAGCCAGGGATTTGATATCCACCGATGCCCGTGTGAGTTCATTAGAGCAGTGACTGCATGAGGCACCATAACATGAATTGCCTGTCTGAGGGTTAATTTGTCAGCTTCTTTGATGAGGTTTACAGTTGCTGCCAGGGCTTTCAGGCAGGGTGGCCACCCTGCAGCCACTGGGTCCAGCTGCTTGGAGAGGTAAGCAATAGATCTTTGCCAGGGGCCAAATGTTTGTGTGAGAAGTCCCAATGCTACTTTTTTTTTTCATGCACAAACAGGTTAACGTTTTGAGTTATATCCAGGAGCCCCAAGGAGGGACTTGGCCCAGTTGTCTATTGATGTTTTAAAAGGCTCCCTGTTGAGCTTCTCCCCAGGCAAGGTGCTGCTTTTCTCAACCTGTTAGAAATTCTTAAAGAGGTTTGGCCAGGGCTTAAAACCCGGGAATACAGATGTGGCAGAACCCTGCAACCCTGAGGAATTCACGAAGCTTTCTTTTTGTGGTGAGGGTAGGGATGGTGCAGATCACTTTCTTTCATTTGGGTCTGAGCATCTGGTGCCCTTTTGTGATGTGGAACCCCCGGTACCTGACCTGCTGTTTACAGATCTGGGCCTTTCTCTAAGACACTTTGTACCAGTCTGTGTTTAGAGTTGTAAGAGAGTCTGGGTCCCTCTCCAGCAGTCCTCTTCCATCTCATTGGGAAGTAGGAGGTCATCTACATATTGCAAGAGAGGGCACACCTGCAGTTTTACTGGGGGTAGGTGGCCAGATCTGCTGCCAAGGCTTCCCCGAAAATGTTAGGGGAATTTTTGAAGCCTTGTAGGAGACTGGTCCAGGTTACCTGAGTTTTCTCCCGGGTTTTGGGATTTCCCAGTCAAAGGCAAAGAGAGGCTGGCTTATGGTGCCAGCCACAGGCAGGAGAAGGTGTCTTTTAGGTCCAGTCAAGTGAACCAAGTGGCATCAGGCACCAGCTGTCCTAGCAAAGTGTACAGGTTGGGAAGAACCTGATGTAAGGTGAGAGTGGCTTTATTAAAGTCTCGTAAATCCTGCACTGGTCAATATCTGGTCCCATTTGGCTTCTTTACTGGTAATAATGGGGTGTTCCTGGGTGACTGGCACTTGATCAGAATTCCTTCTTTTCTCAGGTGATCTATGTGTCAACCATGCCCAACTGTGCTTCACAGGGGATTGGATACTGCCTTTGCTGGCCTAGGACTGCTCCAGGCTTCAGGTTGATGATGATGGGTGCATGGTTCTGGGCCATTCCCAGTGGGGTTTTTTTCTGCCCAAACCTGGGAGGAAAGTTCCCGCAGTTTTTCCAGATTCTGACCTTTACTTTCTTCCACATGAAGTCTCCATTCTTTGCTTTGGGGTACGGTGACATGGAGACTGAGGCCGGTTCTGAAGATTAAGCTTGCTCACCCTTCAGTTTTGAAGGTAATCTGGGCTCCCAGTTTGGTTAAGAGGTACCTACCAAGTAGGGGAACTGGACATTCAGGCAGGTACAGAAAATCATGAGTCACTTTGTGGCCACCAAGCTGGCAAGTTCTTGACTGGATGACTTTACTGGTCCCCAGATGCTTTGATAATATTAGCAGTTTTTCCCCTAAAGGGGATGGCGGAGGTTGTGACCACAAAATATTCAGTGTCCACCATGAAAGTCATTGACTGGCCCCTGACTTGTAGTTTGACCATAGCCTCATGGGGGCCAAGTTCCAGTGAGCCTGTTCACCCCTATTTAAGTTTGAGCCTTGCCAGCTGACCAGATGATCTTGGGGCTCAGGTCAGTATTTCACTTTTGGGATGTTCCCTCTATATGCCTGAGTCTTTTGGGGGCACTCATTTTTCCAGTGTTCACTTTCTTTGCAGTAGGCACATTGGTCCCTGGCCAGGGGCACCCTTCTGGTGCTTGTCTTTCCTTTTTGAGGTGGCCCTTCTAGTCTGGTGGGGTCAGGATTTCCCAAGGCTGCTGCTTGTAGGAGGGCTTGATGTTTTATTCTCTTTTTGGATTATCATTGCACGGCTTCATCTTGATTGATGAATACTTTGTTGATGACTTCCAGGAGTTGAGAGATGTTCATCCCTATGAACCCTTTTAATTTTGGATCTTGCTTTTTATGTGTCTTGCTACCTGCACAACAAAGGCAGCATTCACTATCCTCTGGTTTTCCAGAGCTTCTGGGTGAAAAGGGGTATAAATTATGAAGACCATGCAAAGTCATTCATAGAAATCTCCCAAAGAATCATTGGGCTTTTGAAAAACTAAAGCCATCTTTGTCATGTTTGTGGGTCATTTTGCCCCTTCTCAGACCCTTCGGAGGATCACTTCCTGATATTCATGGAATGCAGCCCGTCCCTGATCAGTGTTGAAATTCCAGTTCGGGTGGGCCTCTGGTGCCACCTCTCGTACCCAATCTTCTGGGTTTAATATGCCAGTAGGGGTCTGCTCCCGCAGCCATTTTCGGGCTTTCATCAGAATCTGTCGTCTCTCCTCTGTATTAAACAAAGTCAGGAGGAGTTGGCAGAAATCATCCCAAGTAGGATGATGGGTTTGGAAAATGGATTCCATAAGATCAATAAGGGCTTGGGGCTTTTCCAAGTAGGAGGGGGTGTGGTGCTTCCAGTTTAAGAGGTCTGTAGTTGTGAAGGGCTGGTAGTACAATACAGGACTCCTGGGTTGGATGGTCCCATCCTCGCTGATCTGGGCCGGAACCTGTGTTTCATGGAAGGGCATCTGTAATGTGGGTTGTGCTGACTGGAGCCTCCTTGCTATTGGGTTCCAGGGTTTCCTCAGAGCGGGTCAATGTTCCCACAGGGACCAAAGGTAGAGGGGTTTCTGGGATATCTGCCTGCACTCCCGGTCTAGGAGGAGAGGTGGTGGGAGTGGGGGAGTTGGGTCCTCCTCTGATGAATGACTGGCTTCCAGAACCCCTTTCCCTGTGCAACAAAGACCCTGCTCTGTCACTTTATTCCAGCACACAATTGAACCCAAGGGGGCAGATTCTGGGCTATCTCTAACCAACAGTCAATGTACGGAAACTGATCAGGGTAGCCAGGAGCTCCTGTGACAAAACAGCCACACTGCACAGATCCTTGCTATATACAGAGTCCCTCAGAGGGCCAGTCAATGTTAAAAGTGGGCCACACTAACTCACATAAGGTTCAGAGGGTGCTGGGGTTCATCCAGATTCCACAGTCTCCAGAAAAACCTTTGTTGAAATTCTTGAGCATGCAGTTTAAGATGGTAGGTTTTGACTATGATGAGCTCATACCCTGTGTCAGTGGCACAAGACAGACAAGTGAAGTGGTTGCCTCTTTCAAGGCCACTTAGATACCTACTGGTCCGTGTCTCTCGTGAGAACTTTGGCTCGTCTTAGCTAAGGCACCCAGGCAAAATTCAGGTGAGCCGTTATATCACATAGCCCGGAAAATAGATTAGGGCTCACACAGGCTCCGTAGCTTAGGCAGTGGTGTCACGGACTGGTATGGCAGACGCAAGCTTCTGCTGTCCTCACTCACTCATACAATCACACAGAGGTTATGCTTTCCTCCCACAGGAATTAACAGTGTCAAATCCACATTCTGAGACAGTGGCATGAGAAAGACAAAGTAAGGGTTTTCCTCTTTTGAGGCCACTCTGATGGCCACCTGTCCATGTCTCCATAGCATGGTCAGTGGAGTTACAGACCGGTTTGGCACACGCAAGCCTCTGCCATCCTCACTCACTCACACAGCCACTCAGAGGTTATGCAGTCCCTCCCACAGGGATTGTCCTATTCTGGCATCTCAGTACTTGAGATTTCAGGAGGTGATCAGTCTCTTCTTTCTTCTGGATATGGGCCTGATGGAGGAATTGGAACTTAGGGCCTTACCCTTTTGGAGTCTTCTGACACTGTTCAGTCCACCTCCCCATTGATTCAGGCCAGAGTGAGGATGTGGCCCATGGGGACCGACTCAGAAGGAGGTACCATCAAGAGGATGGGTGGCTTCCACCTCATTCACACAGAGATCGCTGTCGGCCGCACCTGTCAGCCCCAAACTGGAGGCACAACAGGCCTGCTCGATTGGGTTTCCCTGGTCAGGGAACCGAATGTTGCAGCAGACAGAAAGAAAACCAAAACAGCACTCAGCGGGGGGTGGAGGGGAGGCTGATAAACAAACTTTTATTACATACGAGCCCAGAGGAGAGTCAAGTCTCCAAAAAAATCTGAGCCTGTGTCTTGGTTTTCATAAGTTTATATAGGAACTCTAAGCAGAACTCTAAGTGGGCAAATTCCTAAGCAAGTGGGCAGGAAGGGTTACAAAAGCAAAAAGAGTGAGGTTAGCTTATCTTCCAAAAGCAGAGGGCTATTAGGAAGGAAAAGAGTCATCATCTGTTTAGAGTTGTAAATTCCAGTTGAAAGAGGCAGGCAGGAAGTGCCTATCTTCCTAAAGATGTGGGTTCCATGGAAAAAAGAGAGGAGGGGAGAAAAGGGACAGAGGGGAATTAATTTTCCTAAAGCAGTGGGTTTCTGCTAAGGGGGCTTAGGGACCCAGCACTTACCTTATCATGCCAGGGATAGTTTAGGGTAGAAGCAAGGGTGTGCTACCATTCTTAAGTTGCATTTTCTTGAGTCAGGGCTCATTCTGTTACTGAAATCATTTCACACTTTTCTAGAATTTTGAGAAAATAGTTTGGCCTTTCTTATAGTTTTTCAAAGTTTCTGTAGGTGAAGAGAGACCCTGGAGCATCTTAGGTTGCCACCTTGTTTGCCTAGAAGCTTTCATAATAATATTTGGAGCTCTAAAATAATTTGAGGTTGCAAATTTTATCCCCTAGGGAAAATACTAGCAATATAACACAAAGATGCATGGCTGAAATGTCCAATAGAGGGAATAAAATTTAATATTAAATAGTAGAGTAATGAAAAACAAGCCAAGAAAGAAAATCAGAATTTCAAAAATATGACATGAAATGAAAACAGCACATCAACAATGATTTTAAAAGTAAGTGTACTGAACTCTCCAAATAAAGGGTCACTAATTGACTATATTTAAAATAAGACCCATCTCTACAAGAAATAAAAGAATAGGAAAAGGATGTAAAAATATATACCTTTAAATATATGCATATAAATACAACTGGGCAAAATAGTACTATTTTAAAGAGTAGAGCTCTGCATATCAGATATATAAGGGGAGTATAAAATAATCATTGATGTAATTTTTCAGAAAATTATAAAATTCCTTAACAAAGCTTCAAAACACATTTAAAATTCTGAGAAAATTCAAGAGGACTAGGATAAAAAAAAAATAATGACTGAATAATTGTCAGGGATAAAGTTCTAATTTCACTGAAGTGTAGGAAAAAGAAGTCATTTTTCCATTCTGTTTGTTACTCCCGATCTTCTGCCAAAATTACTTTAATTTTAGATATCATGTATTAGAATCCCACAAATAAAGATTCAAAAAAAATTAGTTGCGAAAAGTTTTGTAAATTAATCTTCCTTTGAGTTTTATTTTGTTTTAAATTATCCTTAATGACTATTAAAAATGATATCAATTCCAGGAAGTAAAACTCTCTCATGGTGACTTGTAAGGAGAGAGCAGACTCTATTGAGGTAGAATTGGCATAGATCATCTTAAACCCCAAAGTCACTTTTAATCTGCAAAGAAGCTTTTCATCACTGCATTTATGATGAATTGAATAATTGTACATTTGAATGTTCATCAAATACATAATATATAATTTTGTAATTTCTTGTTTCATACCATCATATTCTCTCCTGAAATTCTGCAGCATACACAGTTTTTCTTGTACCAATTGCTTCTAAATCTAAATGAAAATTGATTCTGTTACCATTAATTAATGAAAGATTCACAAGAATGGATTTCACCTCATTGTATATAGAAGAAATAAGGTTTTGGCCATTAATATAATTATAAAGTCTTTACTCATCTCAACAATGATTTTTACTTTCTACACTCATATTTCTTTTAATATAATAAAAGCCAATATGCTTAAATAATAAAACAAGTTGCCCAAATATAAGTGTGGCTGAATACAACAATGTATATATTGCATTGATGAATTACTTGACATTTCCAACACTTACTGGACAAACTCAACCATGTTTTCCTTGGGATGCCTCAAAAATACCCATTCCTCAGCTGGTGCATGTTCTTAGAATTTTTTTTCTTTTTTGGATTAGATAAAGACATTGGAATTTATTTCCTGAGGTCACAACACAGGAAATACACTCCGAGCCACAGCTGTGGAGTTCTCATGAGGATGATAAGAGTGCTGGCCAGCATGCAGGTGGACCTGGAAGCTTAGAAAGTCTGAGCTATTTTATTATGAAATGTTCTCTTATGAAATGTCTGTTTAATGTTTAAACCAGTGGAGAGCCTGTCCCAGAGCAAAGGAGTCAGTCAGAGAGAGGTCCCAAGTACCAATGAAAAGGCTGAGAGCTGGTACAGACCTCAGGGCAGGGACAGGGCATAGACAATGGACCAGGCTCCAGCGGCGGGACAGAGGGAAACAATCCATGATATGGGGGTCACATGAGTAGACTGGAGCAGTTGCTGCTGTTGATCATTACCATCTGAGCTCCAAAGCTGAGAAACTCTTCAGAGTTACTCATGTCATGGAACTTCTTGCCATTGCTTGCCATCCAGAGATCATTCTTCACCATGAAGCCCTTGGATGAGGCCTTGGAATCCTTCTGTAACCAGTGCTTCATATACACCTGCAGTGCCTCATTGCCTACCATGTCAGCCAGATATTCCTGGAGGTTAAGGATGTGGTCGATGGCTTCCTCTGTGCTCTCCAGGAGCCCAGTGAATGTCACACAGTTGCAGTCTGGGGCTCTGCTCTGTGGGAAGTGAATGTCCACCTTGAACTCATTCATGACCTTGCAGAAGGCTTTGTCCCAGGTGCCAATGATACAGGCATGGATTCTGTGGTCCAGCAGGACATCCTCAGGAACCATTTGTTCAAGTTTGCCCATGGTCAATCAGCATGATGTCCTGGGCAGCCTCAGTGTTCTTCTCATAGGCTGTGATGGTGATTTGGTCCTGGGACTGGTTCCCATCATTCTTGTCAGGAAACTGGAATGTTCACATCATGCTCCAAGAGGATTTGGGTAATCATATCTCCCTTTCAGCCAATGAACTTGGAGTGGTTTAGCATAAGGAGGCTGTGGTTTGTCTCTCTCTCCGGGTGGGAGAGGAGACCCCGAGCTGGTGGCCTGGCCGGCGTGTGGGGGAATCCGGTGTGGAGGGCGACGCAGTAAAGAAGCTGCGGAGACGAGGCTGGTGGCGCAGGTCTACTTTATTAGGGAAGTGTAGTACAATTTATAGGGTTTAGGGCTACCGTGTAGCCCGCTGATTGGTTGGAGGCAGCGTCTGTGTGATGATTGGTTATAGTCAGCTGTTGCTGGGTAAAGGGCTTCCTGGCAGGGGAGGTGGGTGGTACCCACAAGGCTCGCAGGCCTCTTATGTCCTAATAAGGTAATATTGGGGGAATACATGGGCAGGGGGGAGGAGGCCGCAATGCTGAGTCATTGGATCCGCCATTTTGAGGTGGTTGCCATTTTAAATGCATACCAACATCTCCTCCTTTGTTTTTATTAATAGGAGGGTAGGGAAAACTGTGCCTGTTTTAGTTCCAGACAATGCTTAGCCGACTACTGGGTCTTACCCGTCATTGGAGTCCACAGCAGCGTTTGGTGTTAGGGCCCATGACCAGCCGGCTGGGATCCTGTCTTAGGTTGCCCAGAGTGCTTGTTGGTGATGGAGAATAAGTCTGGTTGCCCGTCATTGACTAACCAGTTTAGTCCCAAAGGCGCGTGGCGGCCAATGACAGCGGCTAGCAGCGGGAGAAGGGAAAGGGGCATGTGCTAGGGCTGTTCTATTATGATGGATAACCAAACGCTGGGGGAGCCTTCTCCCTGGTTAAGCATTAGCGCAGCTATGGCCAATTGTTTG
>JAQZBX010063973.1:0-16589 GCA_029593785.1 Cabassous unicinctus
AAAACTATTGGAAGAGACAAAGATAAACACTATATATTACTAAAAGGGGTAACCTCTCAAGTAGAGAGAACCATCATAAACATTTATGAACCTAATCTGGGTGCCTCAAAATAGATGAGGCAAACTCTGGAAAAACTAAGTAGAGAAATAAATGCCTCTACAATTATAGCAGGGGACTTTAATACACCATTATCATAATTAGAAAAGACATCTAGACAGAGAATCAATAAAGAAACAAAGGCTCTCAACAATACATTAGAGGACATGGACTTAATAGACATATACAGTACATTACACCCAAATACAGCAGGATTTACATGATTCTCGAGTGCACATGGATCATACTCCAAGATAAACCACATTCTAGGCCACAGAACAACTCTCAATGAATTCAGAAAGATTGTGATTATACAAAGTAATTTCTCTGACCACAATGGAATGAAATTGGAAATCACTAAGGGCCAGAGAAACAGGTTATGACAAGGATATGGAAGTTAAACAACACACTCTTAGACAAAAAGTGGGTCAAAGAAGAAATCTCAAAAGAAATCAGTAACTACCTTGAAAATAATGAAAATGACAACACAACATATCAAAACCTATGGGATGCAGTGAAAGCAGTCCTGAGAAGGAAGTCCATAGCCATGAATTCATATGTTGAAATAGAAGAAAGAGCTAAAATTGAAGACCTAACTGCACACTTGGAGGAATTGAAAAAACAACAACAAACTAAACCAAAAGGAAGTATAAAGAAGAAAATAACAAAGATTAAAGCAGAACTAAATGAAATAGAGAATAAGAAAGCACTAGAAAAAATAAACAAAACCAAAAGCTGGTTCTTCGAGAATATCAATAAAATTCACAAACCCTTAGCTAGACTAACAAAGAAAAAGAGAGAACAGATGCAAATACACAAAATAAGAAATGAGGAAGTGGATATCATCAATGTCTCCACAGGAAAAAAGAGTATCACAAGAGGATATCATTGAAAAATAATATGCCAACAAGAATGATAATTTAGCGGAAATGGACAAATTCCTAGGAACTGACAAGCAGTCTACATTGACCTAAGAAATTGATGAACTCAACAGTCCAATTACAGTAAAGAGATAGACTCAATCATCAAAAACCTCCCAAGTAAGCAGAGCCCAAGACCAGATGGCTTCACAGGTGAATTCTACCAAACATTCCGGAAAGAGCTAACACCAACTCTGCTTAAGCTCTTCCAAAAAATAGAAGTAGAAATAGCATTGTCTAACTCTTTCTATGATCCCAACATTTCCTTAATACCAAAGCCAAACAAAGAAGCCATAAGAAAGGAATATTACAGACCAATCTCTCTAATGAACCTAGATACTAAAATCCACAACAAAATACTTGCTAATCACATTCAACAGCATATAAAATTAATTATACACCATGACCAAGTGGGGTTTCATCCCGGGTATGCAAGGGAGGTTCAACATAAGAAAATAAAACAATGTAATACACCAAATAAACTGATTGAAAGAAAAAAATCACATGATCTTCTCTAGAGAGGCAGAAAAAGCATTCGACAAAATACAGCACTCTTTCCTGATAAAAACTCTACAAAAGATAGGAATAAAAGGAAAACTTTCTGAACATGTTAAAAGGTATATATGAAAAACCCACTGTTAACATCATCTTTAATGTGATGTCCTAAAAACTTTTCCTCTAAGATTGGGAACAAGACAAGGATGCCCACTATCAGCACTCCTATTTAACATTGTCTTAGAAGTACTTGCTTGAGCACTGAGGAAAAAAAAAAGATATAAAAGGCATCCACATTGGAAAGGAAGATGTAAATTTTCACTATTTGCAGATGATATGATCCTATACATAGAAAACCCTGAGAAATCTAAAACAAAGCTTCTAGAACTTATAAAGTAGTTCAGTAAAGTCACAGGCTATAAGATCAATGCTCAAAAATCTGTAGCACTTCTGTACACCAATAATGATCAATCTGACGAGGAAATCAAGAAAAAAATACCATGTACAATAGTAACTAAAAGTATCAAATACCTAGGAATAAATTTAAGTAAATATGTAAAGGACTTATATACAGAAAACTACACAACACTGTTAAAGGAAATCAAAGAAGACTTAAATAAATGGAAGAATATTCCCTTTTCATGGATAGGAAGACTAAACATCATAAAGATGTATATCTTACCCAAACTAATTTACAGATTTAATGCAATCCCAACAAAAATCAACACTGTATTTTTTAAGGAATTGAAAAAACTAGCTACAAAACTTATTTGGAAGGGTATGAGGCCCCGAATCGCCAAAGATATATTGAAAAACAAAAATGAAATTTTAGTTATCACAGTACTTGACTTTAAAACATACTACAAATCTTCAGTCATCAAAATTGCATGCTTTTGGCACAAGGATAGACATACTGACCAATGGAATCAAATTGAAAGTTCTAATATAGAACCTTGCAAATTCAGTCAACTGATATTCGAGAAGGCCACTAAGCCCACTCAGTTGGGAAAGAATGGGCTCTTCAAAAAAATGGTGCTTGGTGAAATGGATATCCATATCCAAAAGAATGAGAGAGGAACAACATCCCACACCATATACAAAAATAAACTCAAGAAGGATCAAAGATCTAAATATAGGAACCAAGACCATAAAGACCTTGGAAGATAATGTAGAGAAGCATCAACAGGACCTTGTAATATAAATGGTTTCCTGAACTGCACACCCAAAGCAAGAGAAGCAAAAGAAAAATTAGATAAATGGGATCTCCTCAAATAAAAAGCTTCTTCATCCCAATGGATGTTATCAAGAAAATAAAAAGGCAGCCTACCCAAATAAAGAAAATATTTGTCACACATATATCTTATAGGAGCCTAATACCCTGCATATATGAAGAAATTCTACACATACAAAATAAAATACAAACAACCCATTAAAAAATGGGCAAGTGACCTGAAATGACACTTCTCAAAGAAGAAATACAAATGGCTGAAAAACACATGAAAATATGCTCCACATAACTAGCTATTAGGGAAATGCAAATCAAAACTTCAATGAGATACCATCTTATGCACATTAAAATGGGGACTATGAAATAACAGCAGACTATAAGTGTTGGAGAGGATGTGGAGGAATGGGAACCTTCATTCAATGCTGGTGGGATTGTAGAATGGTCCAGCCAATATGGAGGACAGTTTTTGGTTCCTCCAAAAACTAACTCAAGAACTTCCTTATGATCCAGCTATACCACTGTTGGGTAAACACACTAAAGAATTGAAAAGAAAGACATGAACCAATATATGCACACCAATGTTCATAGTGGCATTGTTCACTATTGTCAAAAGTTGGAATCAACCCAGGTTCCCTTCAACAGAGGAGTGTATAAACAAAATGGGGTACATACATACAATGGAGTATTGCTTAGTTGTAAGAAGGAATAAAGTCCTAACACATGGGATAACATGGATGAATCTTACAGACCTTATGATGAGTGAAGCAAGCCAGGCATTGAAGGATGAACAGAACATGAACTGATTGATATGAATTAAGAAAATTGTGCAGTCTCAGAGAGCTATTGTTTCTAAGATATGTTGACAAGAAATAGAAAGAGAAGAGAAGATTTTGAGCCATCACCCATACACACATAATCTATGGTTAAGTGTAGTTGCTTATTGAAGGCATAGGACAGGAAGGTAGTGAAATTATTGGGTTGTGTGGTGCAGGGTTGAGAGATGGTAGATTGGGAAGGGTGGGTTAGAAGTTCCAGCATACTGGGAAGGAGGGTCGAGAGGGACCAGGTGGGTATGTGGTTGAAAGTACAGAGGTGGGAATGCTCTTATGGCAATAATGACAAGGAAGAGTCACTGATTTAGGGCATTGGTTGTGGGGGCATTAGGGACAGGGCACACATGGAGTAAGCATCTAGGCAGTGTGTGAGTATTCATTCTGTCATAATGTGTTGTATCAACGGGTGAAGACCCACATAATAAGAGGAAAGGATCTGGCCTCCCATCTTTGGGAGATCTGATTTGCTCAAAAAAAGAATGGTGAGAGTCTCTCAAGAGGAAGGGTGGATCCTATTGTGTGGGGGAAACCACTGTGTCAAGACCTCTTGTTGTATGTAACTATGATTCTTGTCATCCAACTAGTCAAGCCAGGGGGTCATTGAGGGCCCTTGGCGGAGATGAGGTGGGAGGAATAGAGTAGATCAAACAGGGAGTATTTAGTGGTAAGTGGAAATGTTCTTCATTACCATACAGTCATGGAAACTGGATATGGTAAATAACAAAATTTATAAAAGTATATGGACTAAAATGTAAACTATAATGTAAACCATTGACAATGTTTAGTAGCTATGTTTCACTATTTGTATATCAGTTATAACATTCCAACCATCCACATATAAAAAGGTATCAATATGGAGGGGAGGAAAGGGGGAGGATGTTGAGTATATGGGACTGTCATGCATTCTGCGTGTGAAATTGCTGTGACTTAAAACTTCTTTGAAAACAAAATGAAAAATAGTGAGACACTGGGAAGTGAGAGGAGAAAGATGCCATGGTATAGACTGGACACCAGATATTGCAGTGATGAAAGGCAAAAGGTAAAAAAATATATATATTTTTTTCATTTTTTAATATCCCAATGTTTTAATTTAACTTTACTTTTAGTTTTTTTTAATTATGTATTTTTCTCTTACATTTAAAAGTATCATTATTATATCATTTTACTATTAATTGTATTTAGCTATTGTAATGGCTTCATCTTTGAAGAAATTTTGGATCACTGAAGGGTTACAGCTGGGAAGGGGAAGGATTGTTGGTGTGGGATGTCAGGGATGGGGGGCACATCGAAGGAAATTCACCTGAACATAAATATAAGGTATATAGATTTGTTCAAATATTCATGGGGCATTGTCACAATGGGTGGAGAATAACTCAATTAATGAGAGAATACAGAATTCCCATTCTGGAGAGCTCTGCCACATTCTCTAAGGGAGCAAGAACAGCCCCCCAAGTGCAGCAGCAGTGACTGGCAAAGAAGGATGATCAACTGATGGGCCCTTGATATTGATGACTAGTCTTATGAGTCTTTGCTCTTGAAATTGAAACTTAGCCTATTGTTATGGGGTGCCTAAGGGTTGCCTACTGAGAGGCTCCTTGTTGCTAAAATGTGGCCTCTTTCTATGCCAAGCTCAGCATATGAATGCATTACCTTCCTCCCAGCTGGGATATGACTCCCAGGGTTGAAACTTCCTGGCACTTAGGGATTGCTACCAAATGCCAACTGGCAATGTGACTGGAAAAAGACCTTGAAAAGAGGGGAGAAAGGTAAAGGCAAATGAGTTCACATGGTTAAGATACTTCAAAATTAGTCAGAGGTCATCCCAGGTGCTTATGGAAAACTCGGTAGGATCTCATAGAATTCAAAAGTGGTTTTCATCAAAAATAGTGGAGCTCCTGAGGACCCTGGAATAACCCAGGTCCTATGTCTTGGCAGATAGCTCTGGAGTTTAGTGCCTTGTCAGTGAGCCTTACTTTGGAGTTTGTGCTCCTGAGAGTGACAGAATTGGACTCAACTATGTCTTCCCTGCACATGGCTCATCTATCCTTCTATTCAAACCTATACTTGGTGCTGGAGTTTGTAGGTATATGTTCAGAGACTTGAGTCTTTCGTCTGTCATTGTGAAGCTGTGCCCAGAAACTCAGTGGAGCAGCAACTCCTACTCTACAGCTCATTGGACTCACCCAGCACAACTGGTGGGGAGATGCTGATGAATAATGGTCATCCCAGGGAATGGAGAGAGTCTGCAGCTGCAAGCAGGATAATCCATGCATCATCCCCAAGGGATATAAGCCCCCTCTCAACTGGAAGTAGAGTGGACATCACAATCCCATACTCTTCAGGTGGGGGAAAGAGCTAATGACTAGAGTGGACTTACTGGTATTCTACTATAGACATACTGTTATTCAAGCAATGGAAGAAATTACAACGTTGATGTGGAGCCATTGGCCACTGGAGGCTCTGGGGGCAGGGAGAAGGAAAAGCAGTTGTAATACAGGGACTTTTTCAGGGATTGGGAATTGTCCTGAGTGACATTGCAATGACAGATATAGACCATTTTATATCATCATATAACATGCAGAACTCTGTGGGAGAGAGTGTGGTCTACACTGTGAACTATGGTCCATGCTTAATGGCAAAGCCCCAGGATGTGTTTATCAATTGCAATTAATGTGCCACACTAATGAAGGATGTTTATGTGGGAGGTTGTGGGAGGTGTGGGAGGTGTGGTGTATGGGTATCCCTATAATTTTGTGTAACATTTATGTCATCTAAGTCTCTTTTTTAAAAAAATAAAACAAAAAATAAAAATAAAAAAATCCTTGCAATCAGAAACCTACTACATCAGGGTAGTGTTAATGTATTGCAGAGATCACAATACCTGCAATCTCTAATTTATCTCCTTTAACTTAGTTTGTTATTACTAGGGCTTTAAATCTATTTACAGTTTACTTCAGGTGGCTTTTATAGCATACTTCCTCTGGGTATTAAAGACTAGCAAATGCTCAGGAAATAAACTTGGAGAAATATCCTCCAAAGATTAGGTGTTGTCCTATCAATTTCTTTGAAAAGTAAAGTTTCAGATGTTCTGACTGAAGAATTTTGCATCAGAGCTGGGATGCTTGTGGCCCACGTTCACAGATTATTGTGAACCTATGAAGCAAAAATAAAGTCAGCACATGAACTCAGATTTATTTTGGAAGTCTCTCTTAATCATTTCAAAGTCACTAATTGAGGAAAAGAAATAGTATACTTGGGGTAAAATGGATGATCTGTAAAACAGTACTTAATCTTGGATCAGTGGTTTCTAAGTCTATACAAAATGTTCTCTAAATATAAGAAGGCTTGTCATAGATTGAACCTGTTACTTCTCCAAATGCATTCAGAGTGAGGTTCAACCTGTGACTTATTTATTGGCAGTTTTCTCCAAGCTTGATGTTGGATTCTTCAATTTACAATTAAGTAATCTTTATACATGTGTTTCTACTATCATTTTTTAAGAACAATATCTGTCATACCCAGTAACTTTAAAAAGCAGTCATTCAAAGTAGTATGTACAGAGACCTGAGATTAGAAAATGTGGCTACCTTTATTAAATTGTTTTATTGATTATAAAATCATTATATCATTTTGACAGAAAAATCAGATAAGAAAATTGATGAAAATAGCCCCAAAATTGCCTTTATTACCGTAATTCAAATAGCACTATTTATTTTAATGTATTTTTAAGATACTTTTCTAGGTACATATGTCATTGTATACATTTGATAGTCTAATATATAAATGTTTATATCTTGAATTTTCCACTCAATATTATATTGAAAGTGTCTTCTTCATCATTTTTTCTAACAAAACACTCTAACAGCCATGTGATATTTTAAATTACATACCCTAATTCATTTAATTGTTCTGCTTTATGTAGACTTTTGGATTGTCTCCATTTTTCACTATGATAAAAAGAAATTGTGAAATAAAATCTCTATGCTTAATTTTAGCCCATATGTTTTGTCTGGAACAGTTTCAAATGTGTGAAGAATACTGTAAAAAGATTAGCAATTACACAGTCCTGAAAGTACAGATTTAAATTTACATCCAGATTTGTTAATATCCCAACAGTTGATAATATAGCTCTCATGCAAATTGATCAATTCGTCATTTAAAATGTTTTGAATTTTACATTGTATTTTGATTGCTTATGAAATAGTTTTTTTAAAACGTCTTTTGTTTTCATTACTTTTGCCCATTTTTAAAGATGTTGAGATTAGTCTTTTTCCCTAAATATCATTTATAGAAAGAGCAGTGAAATTTATGGAGATTATTTTCAAGTGTGTTCCATTACTTTACATAGTTGAATTTACAATATTAACCGCATGTTTTACACCACTGCATTTGTGCTTAATATGCCCTTCCCCAACTAGACATCAAATACATATTTATTACTTTGATTTTCTGTATTTGACAGATTTAGTCTTTAATTTATGGTTTTAATACACAGTATTCATTTTTAAAAAATTTAGTTTTACATTTTTCCTTTTTTTAAAGCTAGTATATAGAGAAGTATTACTTTGTTTTTAAAAAATGCCTTTTAGTTACTACAAAACTTCTATTATCCCCACTGCTATTTTCAAAAATTTAAAACATATTCTTTAGATTGATATCCTATGCGACTTGAACATATTTGCTTCTTATTAAGCTTAACTGTATTCACTTATTTTAATTTAATTTTTTGAAAAAAATTCTTGATTTTATATATCAATCTAATATTTTTCTATATCTAATGCATGAATTTCTGCATTCAAATTTTATCATAATATAATTGGTGATTTTACTCACTTCTTTTTTTTTAAACAGTTTTATTTAGAAATATTCACATACCCTGCCATCTATCTGAAGTTAATGGATTTTAGTATAATCACAATTTTGTGCATTTGTCACCCAAATTTTTTTTGAAAAATTCAATCACTCCAAAAAGAAAATCTCCACACCACTTAGCAGTCACCTCTCAATTTTTCTATCCTTCTCTAACCCTACATTGCAATCAATTTAATTTCATCTTCATAAATTTATTTTATTTACATTTTATGTAAATGAAATCATACAATATACAGCACTTTTTATCTGGTTTCTTTCACTTAGCATATTGGGGTATTCTTTTTTTTTGGTCTGATATTAACATCCTGTAACATTAACAGGATTTTGTTCAATTTCAAAGAAAAATGGTCTTATAAATGCATTACCCATATTCATATTTCACACGAGGTTTTACTACACTATACAATCCCATGTTACAGTTTTTAGCTTTTCTTTTAGTAATTTACATGACCTTAGACTTTCCCTGTCAATCCCTGTCATACCCATGTAATAGCATTGCTAGTTACAAACATTATGTTGTGCTTTCAACTTTTCTATTTATTTCCAAATATTTACACTGATCCTTTTTTCCAATTAAGCACAAGATAACCCTCAGCTTTCCATTCTCTAACCTTACTTTATTTTCTGGTGACCTGTATTCATTATTAACTCCAAGAGATTACACAATATATTTAGTTCACAACAGCACAATCATACTGTATTTGTCCTTTCATGTCTGGCTTGCTTCACACAACATAAATTACTCCAGGTTCATCCATGCTTCATTGATGTTGTTTCATCTTACCACTACATAATATTCAATCACTGTGTACATCTCAGTTTGTTTAGCCATTCATAGGTTGATGGACACCTGAGTTGTTTCCATCTTTTGGCAATTGTGAATAATGCTGCTGTGAATATCAGTGTGGAAATGTCTGTTCATTTCATGTCACTGCTTACAGTTCCTCTGTGTATATACCCAGTAATGGTATTGCAAGTCACATGACAAATCCATTTTCAACTTCATTTAGATCTGCCAAACATTCCTCCACAATGGTTTTACCATTCTACATCCTCATCAACAGTGAGCAACTGTTCCTGTCTCTTTTCACAAGCTCTTCAAGACTTGCAGTTTTCTGTCTTTTTAACAGTGGTCATTCTAATAGTTATGAAATGTTATCTCTTTGTAGCTTTGATTTGCATTTCCCTAATCACTAGTACTGCTGAACATTTTTTCACATTTTTTTTTGCAATTTGTATTTCTTCTTTGGACAAATGTCTATTCATGTCTTTTGCCCATTTTTTAAATTGGGTCATTTGTTTTATTGTTGACTTGTAGCTTCGCTTTATATAACATGGATATTAAACCCTTATCAGATATGTGATTTCCAAATATTTTCTGCCATTGAGTTGGTAGCCATTTGACTCTTTTGACAAAGTCATTTGGGGTGCAAAAGTGTTTAATTTTGAAGAGGGCACATTTGTCTATTTTTGTTGTTGTTGTTGTTTCTCATGCTTTGGGTATAAGATCCAAGAAACAACCACATACCACAAGTTCTTTAAGATGTTTTTCTATATTTTCTTTAGTAGTTTTATGGTACTGGCTTTTATATTTAGGTTTTTCATCCATTTTGAGATAACTCTTGTACAGGGAGTGAAATAAGGGTATTCATTCATTCTTTTTGTTACAGATATCCAGCTTGCCCAGCACCATTTTTGAAGAGAGTTTTGTCCCTTTAACATGTACTTGGTATGTTTGTTGCAAACCAGCTGGCCATAAGGGTGAGGGTTTACTTAGGGACTCTCAATTCTTTTCCAGTGAATGACGTGTCTATCTTTATGCCAATTCCATGTTGTTTTGACTATCGTAGCTTTGTAGCATGTTTCAAGATCAGGCAGTGAAATTCTCCCACATTGCTCTTCTTTCTTAGAATGCTTTTGTCTATTCAGGTGTACTTTCCCTTCTAAATAAATCTCATAATTGCCTTTTCTATTTCTATAAAGTAGGCTGTTGGAATTTTGATTGGTATCGCATTGAATCTATAAATCAGTTTGGGTAGGATTGTCATCGGCACAATATTTAGCATTTCAATCCATGAACACAGAATGTCTTTACATTTCTTAAAGTCTTCTTTGATTTCTTTTTGCTTTTTAGTTTCTGAATATAGGTCCTATATTTCTTGGTTAAATTAATTCCTAAGAATTTGAGTCTTTTTGTTGCTATTATAAATGGAATTTTCCCCTGATTTCTCCCTCAGAGTTTTCAATAATTGTGTACGGAAAGATTACTGATTTTTGTGTGCTGATCTTATGCCTACTACTTTGCTAAACTCATTTATTAGCTCAAGTAGCTTTGTCATAGTCCTTTCAGAATTTTCTATATATAGGATCATGCCATCCAAAAATAATGAGAGTTTTATTTCCTCTTTTGCTATTTGAATGCCTTTTAGCTTTTTACTTGTCTATTTGCTCTAGCTAGAACTTCTAGCACGATGTTGAATAACAATGGTAAGAGTGGGCATCCTTGTCTTTTTCCCGATCTTAGAGGGAAAGCTTTCAATCTTTCCCCATTGAGTATGATATTGACTGTGTATTTTTCATATATGCCCTGCATTATTTTGAGGAATTTTCTTTCTATACCTATCTTGTGTTTATCATGAAAGGATGCTGGATTTTGTTGAATACCTTTTCTGCATTGATCGAGATGATGATGTTGTTTTTTCCTTCAAAATGTTAATATGGTGTATTATGTTAATTGATTTTCTTATGTTGAACCACTCTTCCATACCAGGAATAAATCCCACTTGGCCATGGTGTAAAATTCTTTTCATATGCTGTTCAATTCTATTTGCAATTATTTTGTGAGAATTTTTGCATCTATGTTCATTAGAGAGATTTGTCTGTAATTTTTTTTTCTTGTAGTACATTTATCTGGCTTTGGTATTAGGGTGATGTTGGCTTCATAAAATGCGTTAGGTAATTTTCCCTCCTTTTCAATTTTTTGGAAGCGTTTAAATTTCTTCTTGAAATGCTTGTTAGAATTCATCTGTGAAGCCATCTGTCCCTGGAATTTTCTTTGTTGGAAGGTTTTTGATGGCAGATACAATCTCTTTAAATGTGATTGATTTGTGAGTTCTTGTATTTCTTGTAGCATCATTCAGGGTTGTTTGTGCATTTCTAGCAGTTTGTCCATTTCCTCTAGGTAGTCTAGTTTGTTGGCATGTAGTTTCTCATAATATCCTCATGATCATTTTTATTTCTGTGGAGTCTATCATAACTTCCCCCCTTTCATTTCTGATTTAATTTATTTGTATCTTTTCTCTTTTATTCTTTGTTAGTCTAAATAAGTGTTTGTTAGTTTTATTTATTTTCTCAAAGAATCAGCTTTTGGTTTTGTGGAATTTCTCTTTATTTTTAGTCTCAATTTCATTAATTTTTGTTCTTACCTTTATTATTTCTTTGCTTCTGTTTGCTTTGGTAATGTTTTGCTGTTCTTTTTCTAGTTTCTCCTGTTGTTCAGGTAGAATTTTTATTTTAGCTCTTTCTTCTATTTAATAAAGGAGTTTAGAGCTTTAAGTTATATAAATATAAAAACTGTACCCAAAAGTTTTAATAATTTGTGTTCTCTTTTTCATTCATCTCAATATTTTTACAAATTTCACTTACAATTTCTTCTTTGACCCACCGTCTGTTTAAGAGTGTGTTGTTTAGCCTCCACACATTTGCAAATTTTCCCCTTTCGCATCTATTATTAATTCCTAATTTCAGTCTATTATGATCTGAGAAGATGCTTTGTATAATTTCAGTCTTTTTATATTTATTGAGACCTGCCTTCTGACCTAACATGTGGTATATCCTGGAGAAAGATCCATGAGTACTTGAGAAGAATGTATAACATGTTGATTTGGGATGCACCATTCTGTAAATGTCTATTAGTTCTAGCTCATTTATCATATTGCTCTGCTCAAGTTCTGTTTCTTTGTTGATCTTCTGTTTAGTTGTTCTCTCTAATGATGTGAGAGGTGTATTGAGGTATCCAACAATTATTATAGAAATGTCTATTTCTCCCTTCAATTTTGCCAGAGTTTGACTCATGTATTTTGGGGCACCCTGTTTAGGTGCATAGTTATTTATGACTCTTATTTCTTTTATTAATATATAATGGTATTCTGTATCTCTTATTTTTTTTTTTTTTTTGCATTTAAAATCTGTATTGTCTGATCTTCGTATAGATACCCCTGCTCTTTTTTGCTTACTGTTTGTGTGAAGTATCTTTTTCCAATCTTTTATTTTCAGCCATTTTGTATCCCTGGATCTAAGGTGAGTCTCTGGTAGGGAGCATATAGATGGCTCATGTTTTTTAATCAATTCTGTCATCCTATTTCTTTTTATTGGGGAGTTTAATCATTGCAAATTTAATGATATTACTATAAATGCATTATTTAATCCACTATTTTATTCTTTGGTTTTCATATGTCATATCTTATATTCATCTGATTTTTACTCTTTTGGTTACTCTTTGTGCTATTCTTTCCTTTTACACTCTCCTCTAAGACTCTCTCTCCTGTCTTTTTCTTTCAGGCTGTAATGCTCTCTGTCATATTTCCTTCAAAGTTGGGTTCTTTTTAACAAATTCTCTTAGGTTTTGTTTGTTTGTGAATATGTTAAAGTCAACTTTGTAATTGAAGGTTTATTTTGCTAGATAAAGAATTATCAGCTGACAATTTTTCTCTCTCAATATCCTAATTGGATCATACCACTGTATTCTACCTCCACTGTTTCTGATGGAAATTCCACACTAAATCTCACTGAGCATCCCTTGTATGCAATGGATTGCTTCTCCCTTGCTGCTCTCAGAATTTTCTCTTTATCTTTGACATTTGACATTTTGAGGAGCATGAATCTTGGAATAGGTCTATTTGGATTTATTATGATTGGGGTATGTTGAACTTTTTGGAAATATAAGTTCATTTCTTTCATGAAAGTAGGAAAAATTTCAGCCATTATTTCCTCAAATTCCCTTTCTGTCCCTTTTCCCTTCTGTTTTCTCCTTCTGGAATTCCCATCACAAATATGTTGTTGCTTTTTGTGTTATCATTCAATTCCCTAAGCCTGTGATCAATTTTTTTCATTCTTTTCTCTCTCTGTTCTTCCGTCTCTTCAATATCAGCTGTTCTGTCTTCTGTGTCACTTATTCTTTCTTCTATCAAGTTGCTGTTGTATGATTAATGTGTATTTTATCTCACCTATCATATCTTTCATTCCCATTAACTCTGTTATTTTTCTGTTCAGGTTTTCAAGTTCTTCTTTTTGCTCACTCAGTTTCTTCTTTATGTTGTTTTTCTCTTTAGTCATATTGTCTTTCAACTCATTAATTTGATTTTGGAAATTAGTATGAATCTTGTTGATTAGTTGTCTCAAATCCTGTGCCTGTTCTGGAGCTTTGAAATATTCCTTTGCTTGGGTCATTTCTTCCATTTTCTTAATATGGCTAGTAATTGGCTGATGTTTTGGCATCTGATTGTGGTGGTGAATTCACTTAAATGCTCAAATTCTCTCTCTTTCATAGGGATTTAGTTGTAGGAAGCTGTGTGTTACTTCTGTTCTTTGATTCTTTGTTCAACCTGCTCTGTGTCTTAGGATTTTCCCTGTTAGTTGCACAAATTTAGACAGTCTCAGTAAAGAGTTGCAGACCCCCTTCTAAGGACCATCAGGAAGGAGGCTGTAAAGACTCTAAAAAATCTCTCTTACTTATGTACTATTAATTAATTTACATGCATTTCCTTGATTGGCCAGCAAATGGTGGTCCTCCTCAGCCCTCTCAGTTCAAACCCTTGCTGGAGTGTGCTTGCTGCATCACTGACTAGATCAATGTGCTAGGGGATCCTGCCTGGAGGCTAAATGCCTAATAATTTAAACTTTTTCAGATGTTGTTTTCCAACCTTTGCTGGCAGCCCTCTTTATATTTCCTGGGTAGGAAATAATTACACTCCTCTCTGCATCCTCAACAACCAGTTCTGGTCAGGAGGGAAGGTGATTAAGATCTATTTAGTCCTATGCTGGCTCCCAGGGAAAACAATGGAGTGGCCATTCTGGTCTGACACAGCAGATCAAATACATGTGTCCAAAGCTGAGTCAGCATTAGGCTATGTCCCTCTCTCTCCCATTTCCTGGGGAGGTGGATCCCTGCAGCCCCCATTGTCTGTAGTTGACATCCTAAGGCCTGAGAATTCAAAATTGTCTATAGGTTGGGTAGCACACTGCCAGCTGCAGCTGCAGCTGTACCTCACAGTTTTGCTGTTAAGAGTCTTTTCCTTTCTCCCTCTCTCTTCTGGGTAGTGTCCAGCCTTCCCCTGCTGTCCTAAACCTTAGAACATATTTTTTTCCAGGCCATTTCTGCCTGTCCTTTACCTGTTTTTCTTGGAGAAGAGAGAATCCCATACTCTACTAGTCTGCCATCTTCCCAGAAGTCACTGGTCTTACTAACTTCTTGAGATGAATACTTAGTTCATTTATGGTCTCACTTAACTCATTTCTTTCTCTCTTGATATTATGATGAACATTTTTTCCAAGCATAATAATATTAATGTGTATTTTTTCATTTTTTCTTTTATGCATAATTTATGTATGAATACTGTATTTTTTATCTTCATAATATAAAATTTAGCATGAGTAATAATGATGGTCTTCAATTCCTCACTGTCTTTTGCAGTTTTTGTGATGTTATAAATGAAAAAGTTCAGGCTCAGAAATTGAATGCCCATATACAATGTAACACAGTTTCTGTTCAGTGAAAATAGAATCCAAAAATAGTCCATCAGTTCTGAAGAACAGACACTGTCCAATAGATTATGGTGCTTTTTTTCCTTCATGTTAAAAGTATGTTTTTAGAATGTATCTAGAGATTATTATGTAGTTCTCCTAAAATCAAATGTTGATTTGCAAATTGTCCCTGAACTCTAAATATGATGGAAATTCCACAAATAGGTCTTCCAGAGTTTCAAATCAATTTGGTGAATATTACATTCCATCATTCTGTCTGTTTAAAATACTTGAGGACACCCTTCTTACAAAGGTTTTCAAAAAATAATCTGATATTCTTATACAATTCTGGTTAATGTGGCATGAGCTCACAAATCTGTCAAGGTCAATCTATATGCATCACAAATGTTCACTAAATTCAGTTGATTCAGAAATGTCTGTATATCATTCCTAATTTCAAAAGGAAATAATAGAATAATAGAATATCTATCCTGAAATAAGGTGAAAAGGCAAGAATAGAAAGGACTCATTTTAGTCTCATCAGCAGGATGAGACTAGTATCCCATAATCCAAGTCTCTGCTCCTATTTACAGGTGCTCTTTAAATTCCTCATTTTCTGTGACAGAGGAGACTGTGCCAGTGATGGGAAAGGATCCATCTATATATGGTTTCAGGAGAGGTTCCTGGCATGTCAAAAGTCATCAAATAATACTTTTTGTGTCTTTGTGTATGTGTTAATAAGTGTGTGGAAGGGGGTTCTGTGTTCCATATATATGGCCCAAATTTAATCTGGAAGTTATCTCTCACGGGTTTATGTCATTTTTATTGGAAACAAATTAGCTAACAGATATATTATTTTCTTGAACAAAATTGATCTACCACTATTGCAAACTATTTGGAGTTAAATTAATTATTCATATACAAGCCTAAATTCATGTGACAAGAAACAACGTGGAAGTATTCATCTGGCTGGCTGGACACAGAAGCCAGATGTGCAGAATATCTTGTTTGTTGTGTTTTTCGTGTGTGTGCCAATAAAGTTTTTATTTTTATACCTTTTCACCTTTGAATTTTTTATTTAATTTTTGCAATTAGAGTATTTAAAGGAGTTTAGAAAATTCATGTAAAAATACAGTGTTCCCATATACTCCCTCCCACATACACATTATTAACACTTTATATTCCTGGGGTAGCTTTGTTAAAATTCATGAAACTATGTTATAGACCACAGTTCACAGTGTGGGGTGGTGTTGGGGGTGTGGGCGGCAGGGAGCATGGGAATCCCTGTAGTTTCTTAGTAATATTTGGGTAATCTAGGCACCTTTATAAAATGTATACATATATATATAACAAATAACATTTATGTAAACAAATGCACATATATGCATATGTATTATATATCA
>JAQZBX010063975.1:0-16594 GCA_029593785.1 Cabassous unicinctus
AGTTTATCCATTCATTAGTTGATGGACATTTAAGGTTTTTTTCTTTTTTTTTTTTTTTAGCTTTATGAATAATGCTGCTATGAACATTCACATACCAGTATTTGCGTAAACACATTTTTGGTTCCTTTGGGTACATACCTAGGAGTGGAATTTCTGGATCATATGGTAATTCTATCTTTGACTTTTTCAGGAACTAGCAAACTGTTTTCCAAAGTGGCTACACCATTTTATGTTCCCAATAGCAATGTATGAAGGATCCAATTTCTCTACATCCTTGCCAATGCTTGTTATCCTCTTTTTTATTAAAGCCATTCTTGTAGGTGTAAAATGGTATCTCACTGTGGGTTTCATTTGCATTTCTCTGAGGGAAAATGTTGAGCATGCTTTCATGTGCTTATTGGCCATTTGTATGCTCTTCTTTGGAGAAATATCTATTCAAATCCTTTGCCCATTTTTTAATTGAGTTGTTTGTCTTTTTGTTGAGTTTTAAAAGGTTTTTATATATTCTGAATAGTAGATCTTTATGAGACATATGATTTTACAAATATTTTCTCCCACTCTGTGTGCTTTCTACTTTCTTCATAATGTCCTTTCAAAGTTTAAAAAAAAAAAATTTTTAAGGAGGTGTCAGGGATTGAACCTGGGACCTTGTACATGGGATGCAGGCACTCAAACCACTGAGTTACACTTGCTTCCCCAAAGTTTTTAATTTTGATGGAGTCCAATTTAGCTATTTTTTCCTTTTGTTGTTTGTGCTTTTGGTATCATATCTAAGAAACCATTGCCTAAACCAAGTTCACAAAGATTTACACTTATGTTTTCCCTTAAGGTTTTTATATTTTTAGCACTTCCATTTAAGTGTTTGATTCAATTTGAGTTAAATTTTGTTTTTGAAATGAGGTATAGGTCCATCTTCATTCTTTTTCATGTGGTTTTCCAGATGTCTCCATAGAAAAGACTATTTTTTCCCCATTGATTTGTCTTGAAAACCTTGCCCAAAATCACTTGAACATAAATGTGGGAGTTTATTTCTAGACCTCAAGTCTATTTTGTTGATCTATATGTCTATCCTATGCCAGTACCACACTGTCTTGATTACTGTAGCTTTGTAGTACATTTTTTTTCAGTAGTCATTTAGTGCTTTTCTAATAAGTCAATCATAAAATGGAAAAATATTCAGTATAATGTGAGGGTTTTCTGCTGCTCTGTGTAAGGCATTATTTAGAAGTTTGCAAGGTCGGGCTTAATTAATGACATATACCAGCAGATACCATTTTGCAAGTTAAGTCAAAACTCTACCTTGTCGGAGGGCAAGGAGAGGGGAAAACAGGTGTAATATGGGGGCATTTTCAAGACTTGGGAATGGTCCTGAATGACATTGCAACGACAAACATAGACCATTATATGTCTTCCCATAACCTACAGAATTGTGTGGGAGAGAGTGTAAACTACAATGTAAACTATAATCCATGCTCAGTGACAATGCTCCAAAATGCATTTATCAATTGCAGTGAATGTACCACACTAATGAAGGATGTTGTTTATGTGGGGAAATGTGGGAGGAATGGGGAGCAGGGCATACGGGAATCCTTATGTTTTTTTATGTACCATTTATGTAATCTAAGTATCTTTAAAAAATAAATTTAAAAAAAAACAACACTCTGCCTTGTATCTAGAATGAGAAACGTAGCAATTATATGAAATATTTTCCCGTTTGGGCCACTATTCCTACATTTCCACACACATTCCCCTCCTCAGTGCATCTCCAAGTAAGACAGGTATTTAGGGTTTTGCTTAGTGGGGAGAATGAGTTTGGTGGGTACATGGATGGCTGAATGGACAAAGGGAGGAAAGGAAGGAAACGTTCCAAGTTTTTCTTATTTAATAGAATGTTTTCCATGATACCTCTCAGGATATAAACAGATTTTGGTGTAAAGAAATTAATTCTGATCATTGGAGACTTGTATGACTGAATAAGGCAAGTTTCTTGATCCACCCTCATCCCTAAGAGATTTTTGTAGTAGTACATTTTGAAATAAGGAAATTTTAGTTCTAAAAGTTATTCTTTTTAAAGCTTGTTTTGGCTATTTTGCATCTGTGCATATCCACATGAATTTTAGGATCAGTTTATAAACTTCTGCAAAGAGGTGGGCTATACTTTTGATAAGGATTGTGTTGAATCTGTAGATCAATCTGGGGGTATTGTCATCTTAATATTAAATCATCCAGTCCATGAACATGAGATGTCTTTCCATTTATTTGAGTTTTCTTTAATTTCTTTCATTGAGATTTTGTCGTTTTCAGAGTATAAGTTTTGCATTTCTTTTGTTAAATTTATACCTATGTATTCTATTCTTTTTGTTCCTAGTGAAAAGAATGGACCTATTCAGGGGTGTGATCTTAATAGGATTTATGTTGCTCAGGGGCTTTTCATCACTATTGTGGTCAGGAATATTGAGTCAGCTGTGGCTCATTTTTATAAGCATCCTGGTCAGAAAAGACCCATCTCTAGAACTGTAAAAATATTATCTACTATCTATGGGACATTCTATGCTTGCTATTTTTATTGCAGTCACTTTATACTACCTTTTAAAAATATGTGGTACAGCAAGTTGGCCTTTATTATTCATGTTCCAGATTTTCTTAGCAATTATTCAAATTTTATCTTTCCTTATTTTTTTCATTACTGGTACTTATTGGGATTTTGGTTGGATTCAATAAAATTTTTATTTTAACTTGGGGAAAAGTTTATTTTCATGATGTTTTTCCTATCCAAAATTTTGGTATATCTTTCCATTTATTCAGGTCATGTTTTATGTCCTCTAGTGAAATTTTACTGCTCTCTTCATATAGAGTCTAAACTTTTCTTGTTACATTTACTTCTTGGTATTTTATTGTTTGTGACACTTTTTAAAAAGAAATTTATTTTGTCATTTCTATGTCTAACTCATTATTACTAAAATGAAAGGAAGTTATTGATATTTGTCTTATGCCCAGTCACTCTGCAAATTCTATATTAGCACTGAAGTTTTCAATTGAGTCATTTGGGATTTCTAGATATACCATTATATTATATGCAAAAAAAAAAAGATAGCTTTGCCTTTTCAAATATTTAAAAATTTCATTTACTTTTCTTATCTTATTACATAGTTAGAACCTCCTCCAAAATGCCAGATAATAATGGTGATAGTTGTTTACAGGTTTTTGAAGTCAACAGTGTTGGTTTTTAAAAACTTTGTAGTTAGTATAAATTTTAATACAAAACAGGAAAGAACATTATATCCCTTTAGGTTATAATGACAATTATATTTAAGATATATAATAGAGAATAATGCCCTGAGAGCAGAGTAAGTCTGAGCCTCCATGGGAGAGAAATAGAGACATGAAGGGAATTTAAGGATTTCCTTAAAATTTTTAAAGAAATTATGGGAGGTCAGAACCAGGAAGAACCTGATATAACCAAGATGGCAGATTAAGACTTCAACGATTAGGAACAGCTGAAGACAACAGGAGACTAGCAATCATCGGAAGGCAGGATTTTCTTGGGACAGAGCCAAAAACACCAGCTGGGAGGTGACCACTTTGTCAAAACAATTTTATGCAGAAGCCAAAGAGAATTTGAAGCTCTGGTAGAGCTGAAGATTAATAGAAAGTGTCAACAAAGAGCTTCTACGTTTTTCATACTTTCAATATAGGAGTTATCTTCCTATAAGTTTAGTGAAGTTCTTTGGCTAACTTAGTATTTTGTATACAGTTGGTGTTGAAATATTATTTGTTGAATGAATAGATGAGGAGAGAAAAACAACAGTACTTCAAAAGCAAAAGAGAAAAGGACAAAGTCTAAAACTGAATGAGGTGACCTTTTGAAAAGGTTTCTTTAAATAATCATTTTATTGAATTACATATGCCTACAGAAAAGTTCACGAATCATACAGCTCAATAAATTATTACCTTCATAAACAACCACTGAGGACAAAAACAGAATATCACCAATTCCCCAGGAAGTAGCCCTTGTATTCTTTCCCAGCCATAACACCCCCACCAAGTGTAATCACAAAACGACATAGATTAGTTTTACCTATTTTTTTACTTGGTATGAATGGAGTCATACAGTATGCATTCTTGCATATCTGGCTTCTTTTGTTCAATATTGTGTGTTCCAGATCCCTCCATGCCATTGCATGTAGGAATAATTTGTGTATTCTCATTGCTCTATAGTATTTCATTATGTGAATAATCTGTAATATATTTATCGAGGCTATTGTTGATGGACATGTTAGGATGCTTCAGTTTCGAACTATTATAAAGAGTGCTACCTCATTCTTTTCCTTGTCTGCTTTGTAGTTCATAATATGATGTGAAGATGAGATTCTATGGAAGTAAACTGTTTCTTCCCTGATCTTTTCCCCCTTTGGTGGTGAAAATGAGGGGAGAACCTTAAACTGAATAATGCAAAAGCAGATTTTCTCAAAGTGTAATTGTGGAATCCTAGTTTCCACAGACATACTCTTCAGGGTCCACACATTTTCTTTATAAAATGAAATTTTGCACTTTCATTTTTGAGATAATCTAAAATATAATTGTAAGCATTATCTGTGTCATCTGAACTGCCAGTTTGTAAACCAAATATCACCAGCCAATGTTGGTGCCATTATTTACCATCGTGTTTATGATTGCAATAATGCCAAGTCAAGGCGTAACATGAAAAAAAATGGAGGCAAAGCTAAGTTTTTTCCAAGTGCAGGTCAAATGACATCATGGTGCACTGTAGGTTCTTAAGTTGTTCAAGAGAAGAGTGGTGGCAGAACTGAATCATCACAGAAGAGAGAAACCAAATCAAAAGAATCTGCAAAAAAGTAGGTCAGTACCAGATTCACCATGAGGACCTGGACTGATTTTCAGAAAGACCACAATGATGTGAACCACAGAATTTCTCTAGGCTCTAATAGTTTTGTTTGAATGTAAATTTTAAATTTGCTTTGGGTTCCGTCATTACAGACGTCAAAACTCTAAGTACAAGGAGTTTATAGCTAGTTTTATATTTACATGTTTTATTTTTCATTCTTTGAAAAATAATTTAAATCAATAATAAATCCTCATCCCCTATCAAAGAGTTCCATACATTACTCAAGTTTGAGAAACACCAACGTAGCAGTTAGCTAGATGAACCCCCAGATTAGGGTTGTCAGGACAGGAAAATGTCAGCACTAACAACCAAATAGGTTTTTGCCAGAATATCAGTTTTTGAATGTGAGTGTGAATGCACATATCAATGTTCTTCTACTGCAAGGTCAGAGAATTAGTGATACCTGAAAATGGGCACATTAGAAAATCTGTGGGTTTTCTTCCTAACTTGGCTCAACCGTTTAGGAGACCCAGCTGCCTTCTTCCAAACTAGAGATTAATAATAATACCTAACTTGCATGTTTGCTTTAAGGATTGTATTTAACATATTTAAAGCATCTGGAACATAATATGGGGTGCTCAATGACAGTCACAATATTAGAGGGACATTTGAGCTGTAGGTTTTTGGCATGTTCCATGAGCTTTATGTGATGCTTAAGCCTTTTCCACATGGGAAAATATTCTAAGCCAAGCATCTCAAGATGATACATATGATTAAAGAAATCTTTGCTAATGCTATTATAGGATGGAAAATACAAATAAAACAGAACAAAAAGTCTTAGACTAGAGCCCAATTAATTGAATTTTTTTCAAAAATTTCTGGTTAGTTAAATTTTTAAAGCACTTTAACCCTCAATATTGAAAATATTTCTAAAGTCCGTTTATATTTTGTGGATTTGCCTTGGCATCACTGGTCATGACAAAAATCTTTGAAAGTGAAAGTCTACATTGATGTAAGTCGAAAAGGTCTATATGAAATTGAGCTAAATCTACACTGACTTCAGATCGATCGCAAGCTGAAAGCTTATTTTGTACTTTATGAAAATCCTGGCATCTGTTTGTATGTTTTCAATTGATTACTCTTATTCCACATTTAGAATGTCATGAGGCTAGAGATTCTGGTTCCTCAGAGTTTACAAAATAGTAATCATATTTTAAGCAGTTCATGGCCTAAAACAACATTGATGAACAATGATGATAATTATGTTAAAGGTTTTGGAATTTTTGTTTTGCTTGTAAATTCCATCTTTCCTATTCTTAGTAACAAGAATGTTGAGGGGAAGCGGCTGTGGCTCAATTGGTTGGGCTCCCGTTTACCATATGGGAGGCCCCAGGTTCGGTTCCTGGGGCCTCCTGGTGAAGGCAAGCAAGCCCGTGCAGCGCGGTGAGCCAGTGCAGAAAGATGGCACAACAAAGGGAGACAAGCAGACACAGAAAAATGCAAAGTAAATGCACACAGAAAGCACAAGCTGTAAGGGTGGGATAAATAAATATAAATAAATCTTGGAAAAAAAAAAAAAGAATGTTGAGTAACAAGGTTGGGAACATGCCCAACTGTGTCTTCTCTGAGCACCAGAATCTGTCTACTTCTCCCATCTCTAATGCAACCATTCTGGCCCAAACTATATCATCCTTCGGTTACATGACCACAATAACATCCTAGCTGGTTTCCCTGCTTCCACTCTAGCACTTTCAATACATTGTCCACCCATGTCAGATTGGGCTTTCTTAAAGGTAAATTGAATCATGTCTGCCTGCTTAAAACTCTCCACTAGCTTCCATGGCTTGTAGAATACAATCCAGTCCCTGACTTTGGTGCATAAAGTCCTACCTGACCCGGTTAATGATCCCTCTCCCACCTCAGCTTGTACTGCTATCCCCCTTGTTCACTGTGCTTCAGCTTCACAGACCTTCTTTCTTCAAATTCTCCAAGTACATCTCCACTTTAGGGTCAGTCTTAGTTTCCTGGATACTAAAACAAAGACCATACAATGGGTTGGCTTAACAACAGCAGTTTACCAGCTCCTGATTCCAGAGTCTAGAAAGCATGCTTCCTCCCAGTGTCCAATTGCTGACCAGCAATCTTGGCATTCCTCAGTTTTTCAATCACATGGCAATGCACATGGCGATGCCTCCTCCTTTCTCTTCCAGCTTGTGGTTACTCCCTGTGGCTTCTGTTTCCTTGTCCAATTTCCTTTACTTAGAAGCCTTCAGCCATATTGGGTTAAGACCCACCCTCATTCACTTTGGGCACACTTTAATAATACCTTCAAAGGTCCTATTTACAAATGGGTTCACACCCACAGGATCAGGCGTTGGGACCCAAACATGCCTTTTGTGGAGGACACAAGTCAATCCCCAACAGGGTCTTACCACTTCCAGGTCGCCTGCCTAGAATATAGTTTTGTAATCTTTGCATGGTTGTTTACTTCCTGTCACTCAGCTAACTCCCCAGAGGAGCCTTCCCTCCCCACACATGTCATTATGCTCTGCCCAACACCTCATTTTATTTTCTTTAAAGCACTCAATATTCTAAATTCATCTTTTTTTTTTTCTTTCCTTTTTTGTACCTAACATGCTATAGATTCCTTCCCTCTAGAAGGTAAACTTCAGGAGTGTCTTGTTGCTCAATGCCTAATATGATGCCTGGCACTTAGAAAACTTAAAATGATGTTGCTCGACTAAATGGACAAATGAATGAATACCCAGCTTCAAAAATCACCTAAGTTCCAGTCCTGGCCTGGTTCCTGAGTAATTGAGGAACCTCGGACAAGTATGGAATCTCTTTAGACCTCAATTTCCCTTATGAATAATTAGTAAACTGGATGAGATGATCTTTAAGGGGATTCATAATTGAGTAGCATTTCCCCCCTTCCTTTCTCCTTCTCTTCTCTCTCTCAGCAGCAGTCTCTTGGATTCATAAATAGTTCTGAGCCCGTTGGAGATATAAACACAGAGCTCCCAAGGTTGTATGGTCTGAGGCACTGAACTGTCATCACAACCACGTTGTTGTGTTTACTCTCCCTTTCCTGGCCAACTCCATCAAAACCACACCCTCCACTGCCAAGCCACAGCCCCACCCAGCCCTTGGAAATAAAAATGGAATAGACTGATTTCTGGCTTCTGAAAAAAAAATGCTGCACAGATTTTAACTAGCATGATGTTTCTGGAGAAATCAGAATATAACTGACAGGATTGTTAATTCTTAAAATAAGAAAGTCCCTGAAGATAATAGGAAACAGAGATTTTAATTATTAGATACTGCCAGAAACAATTTCTAAATTACTTTTTCTAGTCCATACCTGGTTTAAGTAATTACCCTGGTTCATGCTTAACTTTTAGCCATTTAGTATATAATATGCCAGAAATACACATTAAAAAAACAGTGTAGTGGTGATGCAATAGCAACATAGCAACATTACACATTTGATCTTACATCGTTCCTTATTTCAGATCCTGCAAAAAAATGATCACAAGAAATAAAAAGAGAAATTTCTTCCATGGCTAGAAGAATAGAAGTCAATATCAGATGCAAGGACAGATTTTAATTTGCTTTTCAATGCATATCTACATAGCAAATTTTTATAGTTCAAAATCACATGAACACATGGGATCACAGCATTTATGAGCTGGAAGAAACTTGAGGCCTTCATTTAACAAATGAGGAAATTAAAACTCAGAAAGATTAAATGACTAAAACAAGTCTCCGTAGCTCATTAGTTTTGGAGCTTGGAACTAAACTTCTAGTCTCCAGGTTGCTGGTTCCATGCTTTTCTCATCACACCACGCTGCCTGCATGAGGCTTTCAACCACACGGGCCAACCCAGACATACTACATGATAGACTGGAATATAAAATGATCGTTCTAATAACTGAGAAACTACTTTAGAAATTACAGTATTAGTTGCTAACTTGTCGCTATAGTAATGCTAATATTTGTTGTGCTCATGTGTCAGGTACTACATACCACGTGTGTGACTTGTGTTGTCCCATTTAATCACAGCACTAATCCTATCAAGTAGGTAAAAATGATCATCACTAAACACTTTCATTATTATGTGCCAGGCTCTGTTCTAAGCCTTTAGCCTCTAATAAGTCATTTAATCCTCAAAAACAGGCATATAAAGTAGGTACAACTACTATTCCTATTTTACCGGCAAAGAGACAGAGCCAAAGAGGTTGAGTCAGATGCAAGTTCAAACTCAAGTGCACCCCTTTAAACCAATACATGTGCTGCCTTTCTAGGCTATACCACCTAGTCATTAGTTTCTGCTTTCCCATCTCCAAACTGCTAGAAGAAGTAACAAATAGGTAACTCGAGTTATCATCTCCCTTCATCTATCTGCCTTCTCAGTACTAGCTGAGGGTAGAGACATCTAAATATAGAGGAGCCAGAAAGAGGAAAGGCTGTGCCCAGGCCCATCTGTTACCCAAACAACCTGGATAATCCAGGGTTTGATTATGATAAAGCCAGTGATTAAACTTCAGCAGCTTATGGATATGGGCCATGAAAGTATGTTTTCTGCACGTAGTGGCCTAGAAAAAACATAATTCATAAATTACTATGTGAGTTGCATTCTTTCCATGAAAATGCTGGAGGTATGCTCAGATTATGTCAGTTAGTGGGGGGATTTGTTTTACGAATACGTGGGGAGGTGAGAAAGCCTCCCCACCCAGCCACACCTCAGGGAACAGCATTCATTTTTCTTCAGGTTACGACTGTAGCTCTAGTTATGCAGCAGCCATTCTTCTTGCCCGCCCATGTCATGACTTGGCTTGTCTGCTGGCCTCTCTTTCAACCTGCTCACTGCCAATGGCCTTTCCTGTGTTCTCCTCGCCTACTGCCACTCTTCTGGGTCTCTCTTTTCTGCCCATGTCACTGTCCAATAGATGGTGCTACCTTTGGAAATGATCACCAACCAGGCCATCTCAGTCAGCAGATGGAAGCTTTTTCCTTCCCAGAGGAACATCTCTGGATCCATTAGCTAAGGAGACAAAATCATATAGAACAATAGATGGACCTATTTCTTTAGGAGGGAGCTGTGAGGACAGTAGACACTTCATGTGGCCTAAGTAGAAATAAAAACCCTATTTCAAGCAGCTATGTACAGCAGGGGAAACAGAGATTGAGAAGTGAGGAATTTTATTTGTCTGACTCTTGTTTATTATTATTATTTTTGAAATAATGAAAATGCCCTAATAATGACTGAAGTGATGAATGCACAACTTTGTGATTATACCAAATACCATTGATGGTACACTTTAGGTGAATTGTATGCTTTATTAATATGAATCAATAAAATTGATTTGTTTAAAAAAATCCTATTTCATGGACTAAGGGCCTTAATCGGGACAAAAGTTCTTGCTGGAAAAGAAATGTTATTAACCTTAAGGGTAGAAACCAAAAAATAAAGGGTCACTGCTAGATAGTCTCTCATTTTAGACTTTGGCTGGAGTTCTGCTTCTATTTGTGTGGCATACTCTGAACTGGAGATCATAAACTTTGTTTTTAAATGCTCTTGATCCTCAACTAGCTTACCTAGTTTGAATCTATAGTCAAAATTTTTGTTTGACTCAGGAAATACAAAAAGAGCTATTACCCATCTGTTCTATCCTATCGCAGGTGCGGTGACAAATCTGTTATTTCAGAATGGCCAGACAACGGAGGTTTTTGAGGTCACTTTATTGATGGTGCTTGCAAGGGTATGGAAATAATAATAGCTCGCAATTCCAGACTATTGTGTATTTTGAAGTGCTCCTTATGAAAATATCACTCTCTCGCTCCTTTGTACTTCCCTGGGCCCTTCTCTGCCTAAGCAGAAAATGCAAATCTTTCCTGACCCTACTCAAGGCACTTCTTGAGAGAGGAGGGAAGGTTTTCTGAATCCACCATGGTCCCTTCTTTCTCTGAACTAACCATCGCTCGTTTTCCGTGCTGTATCTGTGTGACGTCTCTTGCTGTAATTACTGTTAAGAAACCTTAAACTTTTATTTATGCTAAACTCCTGGAGGGCAGAAAAAGAGAACCAATGTTCTTATTCCTTAAACCACTTAAAACAATATCTTGCATATAAAAGGTATGGAAAAAATCAGGGAAGGGGAGTACACTATCGTCCCCACTTTAGAGATGAAGACGTTAAAACACCAAGGAACTGAAGAAAATATTGCCCTGACTCGAGGGGCCACTCAATCTGAGGAACTAAAACAAGGTGCAGATACAAATGAAAGAAACTAAAGGTAGAAGAAGAGGAGTTTGGCAAAGAGAAAACTAGTAGGAAAAGAAATGATGAGAAGGGGCAGGAAAGGAAAAGAGACACATCAATTGGAGGGCTGAGGCGAATGGATAAACAGGAAAGAGGAGAGGTTTTTTAAAAAAAGGGTTTAAAGGAAAGGAAAAAAAACCCACACGTTTTTATAGTCTCCTCAAGAAAATGCTTTATGCCGACCAGAGGAGCTAATTTGGGCTTCGGGAAGTAGAGAAGAAATGAGGAAGGCTTTATCACTTGGTCGAAGGTAAGAGAACTGAGAAAAGTAAATAGAGGAAAAATTAAGGGGAAGAAGAGAGGGAAGTGGTCAGATTCTTTTTTTGTTATTACAATTGTTCCGAACTAAATCAGTTTTCAACAACTTTGCAAAATCAAAGGGAAAATAGGAAACCACAAGGAAGTCCTTCTCTTTTCTTCCCTAACATTACTTTTTAAAACCCAAATAATAGCCTTCAAACTTGCAAGGTCTGATGATACAGAGAGTTAATAGGTTTTCTCTCTTCTCTTGATTTCAAGGCAGAGAAGGAGATGGGGTTACACAGAAGCCCAATGTTTACCTTCCCTGTTCTTTCCTGGGGTTCAAAGGTGCTTGTTAGATCTCTAAATCCAAGCTGTAAAATATAAGCGCGCTTGATTTTCCCTAAGTCTTCTTTGTACGTGTGCCCCAGAGTCTTGGAGTCTAGAGGGCGTGGGGCTTGGAGAATGGGCAAGTCTCGTCCAGGATCCAGCCTCCCAGTGTAATGCAATTCAGCAGCTAGAGTCTCAGGCTCCCGGTTTAGGAATTTGCCCTGGACACTGCCCAAGGATCACTCTTGGATTCCTCTGAACTTGACTAAAAAAAAAGAAGAAGAAGAAGTACGAAGAGAAGCAACTTACATTTGTATGTAAATGTGAATGTTTGTATCATCACCTGAGCAACAATAGGTTTCTAAGTGCTTTTTATTGCTGGAGGCAAAAGGCATGAATTTAATGAGGCAGAAAACTTTGTAATTTCAATAGAAGAGTAACAGCTACTTGTAGAAATTATAATAAAAAGACCTTCCAACTTAATTTATCTGCCCAATAACATGATACATTTCACATTGCTTTGTAAAAAGCCTTAGGTGGCTGAACAAAAATAAGGGAAAATGAGATTTTAAAAAATAATCCTAAGTGTAGGCTTTTAGGCCGATGTTTCTATTCCAAAGAGATTCACTGAACCTAAATTTCCTAAAACTTAGTCGGGTCAAATCTTTAAGTTGTTTTGATTTTTACAGGGCGGGAAGAAGCAAAGGAATTGCACATGTTACGATTTATCTTAAACTTCCCTCCCTGCTTTTTTTTCATCCCAGTCAGAAAACCATGCTTTTTGTTTGCCTCGCTTCTTTATTTTTCGAAAGGAAAAAAAAAAGTATCCTCCTCTTCTGTGTAAGCTTCTGGTCCAAAATAATCATTATTGGAAGTGGAGCTGTTTTTGCTTCATTTCCATGGCCTGAGTCATTCTCTCCAATACCAGGATGCCCTTAGGGAAGATACAGAGGAAATGATGTAATTCTCTTTGGTCTCTTTCACGCTGTGGGCTTTTTCTCTAGGCCTGAACCTTAATGAATCTGTTTTCTAATTAGCCAGCAAGGAGTATGGTGAAATGAAATGTGGCTCCTCTGCTTCCCCTTTCTTCTTAATAAAGGCACACACATTATTTGCTCCTTCTGGGAGCTCAGGTGATTTTGCCAGAATTAGTGCATAAATCTTAGCGTCATTGTCAACCAGCTGGGAGCAAAGGTATTTTTATGCCTACTTTATGAGTTAGAAACCAAAATAACAAAAAGTGTCTTGTCTGAGGTCAAGCAGAGCTGAACCTGGAGGGGTGGTGGTCGAGTGTGTTGGGGGGTGTCATTAGCCCTTTTCTGATTCCTTTGCTCCATCCACCAAGCAATGCCCTTTCTACACAAAGGGGGACAATAAAAATCTTAAATTTAGCATATTTGTTTTGAACGGATTTCATACATTCCTATATTAACTTGATCCCTGGATATTGTGGACACCATAATCACTACATAATTAAAGCTTTGAATCGACTGCGCTCTTTCTTCTATTCAGCTCCTTGAGCTGCTCTCCTGGTAATTTGGCAATTGGCAAATGCATGTGCTTTAGTTTGGTGGGGGGAGGAACCGGGATGCTTGGACCCGGGTTTGCCATTCAGTGTTTTTCCAAGCACTTTCCCAGATAACCTTATCTTCTGAGCCCCCTATCTCACCTAGGAGCTATTGGGAAGGCCCACACCTTACAGTCATTTTAACCTGAGGCTCTTCCAGGTGAAAATGAGCTGCCTAATCTGTCTGTCTCCCTGACCAGACGTCCAGCTTCCTAAGGGCAGGGGCTGTATCTTAATGCTTTTCTAGAATCCCTGCACTTTCAACTTTCATGGAAGCTCATTAAAGGGCTTCTTGAATTAGACTAAATGAAAATTATTTTTTAATGTTTTATTTTGAAATACTTTCAAACTTATGGAACAGTTAGAAAAATAATACAAACCCCATACTAAGAATTCTAACATACCCCTACTCTCCCAGATATCCAGATCCACCAATGTTATCATTTTGTCATATCATTCTATCCATCCATCTACTTGTTGGTCTGTTTGTCTGTTTATTTATCAATCCATTTTCTGAACACTTGAGTACACCTTGTGTGCTCTTTGAGCACTTAAAACTGCCATGTAAGTTTCCTACAAACAAGGATATTCACTTAAGCAATCAATCACTTTAAGTACAGTTATCGATTTCAAGAAATCGAGCATTGATAAGAAGCTTATGGTCTATATACCAATTTTTTCACCTGTCCCAGCAATGTCCTTTTAAGCCTTCTTTCCTCCCTTGTTTGATCTGGTCCAGAATCCCGTATTGCAGTTAATTGTCATTGTCTTTGTAGATGCTCTTTCTTTTTTAATCCCTCCCACATGTGCTCATGTGCATGTGCTGTCCTCAAAAAGAAGCAACACACTGATTAGAGTTCATTGAAAGGCTACCCAGACCAGAAAGAATCTGGCCCAGAGAGTAAACTGGTGTTCCTTAGCATTTGAATCATGGGTATGTTGGTTAAAACGCAGATTCCTGGTTCCACCCTGGACTAATGACACAAAATCTTTGGGAGTGGGACCACAGAGAATTTTTTTAACTAAGTGCTTTAGGCATTAGAGTTTGCAAGGCTTTGGTCTAGTCCTTCCTAGGTCCAGCTGGTGTGGAGGGTTGCCCATCACAGCCCTGGCCTTCCTCGTGAAAATCAGGTTTATCAAGTTGGAAAGACCCTTGAGACTTCAATTTATAAACTATGATGTCCTTTCATTCATTCTGCCTAAATTCACTGCACATTCATGTGCAGCACACGCATGCACACCCGTGAGCACGTGTGCACATACGTGCACATATGCACACATGTGCCTGCACACACAGGTGTGCGGCGTGTACACACAGGGCATACATGCACAGGTTCACACACAGGCACACACACACACACACACACACACACACACACATACGCTAGCCATAGCTTCCAGATCCTTGCAGTCCTGGGTCACCTGCCTCATCCCTAAAGTGCCCCCTACCAAGGTCAGTCCCAGCCAGAACTAAGGTTGGAAACCAGATGGATGAATCAATAGGGGGGAAAACTGCTTAGGACAAAAACTCTTTGGACGGGAAGCGGGTGTGGTGCAATGGATAGAGCACCGGTTTACCGTATGAGAGACACAGCAGCACAAGCAGCAAGGAGGGGATAAATAAAATAAAATAAATAAATCTTAAAAAAAAAAACTCTTTGGACAAGTTTCCTCATATCTCAGACCTTTGATTTCTGTTTCTAGCTAAAACCAAGAGATATTTGCAGGAAAGAGTTAATTTTATTTTCTAAAACATGCTAACAATTTTGTGACAGATGAACTTGCATTTTGCCTTCATTTTTTCCAAAGTGGTTCATTCCTCTTGGTTCCTGAACACCTGCTTGAAAACAGCGCTTTCTTCTCCCTGTCTTTAGGGCGTGCCACCCAGGTTTGAAACCATGGGGTAGGTCTAATACCAGCGGAGGGTGGTGGGCTGGAGGAAAGTCCTGTTTGATCTACATAATGTGTTCATTGTTTAAAACCATACATTGCACAGAAACCTGTGGCATGACACAGGGAACTCGCTGCAAGGCTGAGAGCAAGGGTTTCCAAGGCCAAGGTGAATGTCTACGTTGCAGAGGCTGGAATCCGGTCAATGCCTTAGGCTTTCCTTTCATGACGACTGCATTAGGTTTGGGGTTTTCATTCTCTCCAAGTTTCTCAAAGCAACCCACAATAAAAAGGAAAGTTCAACCAAGAGAATTTACTTGAAATGAAAATTGCCCTGTATTTCCCAAGTTCTCTCATTTGTGGGACTACCTTTTGCTCTTTCCCACTTCCCTTCTTCGCAGTTGCCTCAGCCTCTTTAAAAAAACAAAACTCCGTGTCAGTTAATTCACATTTCCTGATTTGGCAAACACCCCCCACCTTCTTTTTCTTGGGTAAAACTTCCTGAGTTGGCATTAAAGAGAACTGTTACCTCACCCGAGAGCTTTAGGAGGAAAATGGCATTTAGATATAATTACATAAAACCCCACGGTACTTGCCACTTTATAAAATGCAAGTGACTTTTTTCCCCAAGCTCCCTGTTTTCCAAAGCAGGCTGGCCATCTCCAGGAGGGCAGGGCACCGGGAGCAGCAGCCTGTCAGCTGACCTTAACAAACAAGGGTGAAGGCCTTTCCAGCCCTGGCCGGCTGAGAGGAAGCCGGCAGCAGACAGGGGTGTGGATTTCCAAGGCCATTCTGGAATCTAAGAGAAAGAGGGCATAAATTATAAGGTCCCTGGGAAAAGCCAAGCGGTTGACTGTCTCTAGAGGAGAGGGGCCAGGGAGTAATTTCACACAACCGCTGCCCCCTCCTCCTCAGCTGGAAGGAAGAAGTGGGGAAGTGGACAGTTTGTTTTCATCAGCGGTGGCCACAGCTTTTCCCAGCGGCCCTTGCAGCCGCATCTCAGAGCTCCCTGCTCCAACGGTTCTTCCCTGTTGTTGAAGGCTGGCTGCACAGTCAAGCCCCAGCCATTTCCATTTATACCTTTCTGGGAATTTGTTTAGGTCCCTGGAAGTGTCTCTCTGTTTTTTTTAGGGGAGAGAGTTCATTATTGGTCCACTCCCCCGCCAGGTAGGGGTCTTTGCTCAGATATTAACCTTTTCAGCGAGACCTTCCCTCACCACAGGTTTCGCCCCCACCCCTTCATAGCTTATTTTACCTCTGCCCCTGCTTTATTTTCCTCCATAACATTTGTCACCACCTAACATACTTTGTACATACATTACATTTTACTTAATTATTTTATTTTCTTGGTATCCTCCGGGAGCTGCTTCCCACCCCACCCCCTTCACCCCGCCCCCAC
>JAQZBX010063976.1:0-16598 GCA_029593785.1 Cabassous unicinctus
AAAATAAAATAAAATAAAATATATAAAGGGAAATAACTAAAAATAGAGAAAAAAACAAAAAATATCACATGCATTGACTTTCTCAACTTTATGAATATGTTAAGGAACCTTGATAAAATTGGATGATTTTCTAGGGAAATAAAAGATTCCAAACTGATTACAGTCTTCTACTGACTGTGGAAGAAATGGAGGAAGCTAATAAAGAACTATTTTCCTTCAAAATCTCCAGGCCTAGGTGGTTGGATGTACAAGCAGCCTCTACCTGCCCTGAAGAAAAAAAAAAGAAAACACATAATTCTAGTTAGTTAAACTATTTGAAGCACAGGAAAAAGCAAGCTCTCACCTTTTTATTCATCAAGCATAACATTGATAACAAAACTCTATACAGCAAACTTACTTATGATTATTGATGCAAATACTAAACACCAGGAAACAGAATCCAACAATTCATAAAAAAATAGTACATTATTATCTAGTAATTTATTTCAGCAATGCAGATAGTTCAATAATGGAAATTGATTATTGTAATTCATCTATTAATAGATCTAAGGAAAACCATCTTATAATTTTCTCAATAGATTTTGAGAAGGCATTTGGTAAAATCTAACATTTATTCTTCATCTTAAAAATAACTGAAGAAAACTATTAAATGGGAAAGATGAAACTATTCTCAATATGATAAATTCTCTCTCTCAGCACATAAGCCAGCGATATGCTTAATGGTAAGGCACTAGAAATATTGGCCTTAATATAAGAAAAAAAACCACGATGTCTGCTATCATCACTAATATTTATTTTAATATTGTTTCTTGGTATTAGCAAAAGCAATTTTGGAAAAAGAAAGAAATTAAAGTTATAAAAATTGATAATGAAGTATAAAATGACTATATTTTGTTGGTGTCTGAATGAAAAATTAATATATAATCAGTAGATTTCATATAGACAAAAAAGATAGGGAAGATAAGAGTCCATTTACAACAGCAGCAAAAAGAAAAACAGAAACAACACAAAATGTGCAGTTTTCCTATCTGAAGATCTTAAATTCACCTTAGGGACAGAAAAGATTTGAACAAACAGCAAGTCATAACATGTTCCTGCATAGGAAGATTCAGCATCATAAAAATGCCAGATCCTGCTAAATTAATCTCTAAATACAACATAATACCAATAAAAATAGCACTTTTCTTTTTTTTAGGAACTAGGCAAGATGATTCTAAAGTTCTTTATGGAGAAATAAGCAAGCAAGAATTGACAGGAAAGCCCTGAAAAGCAAAGTAATGAAGATGTACTAGAAAGAAAAGAACGTTATTATAATTAATTTTATAATACAGTATTATAGATTCAATAATGAAAACTGTGTGGTGCTGGCATTTGAATAGTGAGACAGATTACTGCTCTAGAATAGAAAGTAAAGAAATAAAAACAAATATATATGGGAATTTAGTTTTTACTAGAAATGGTATTTCAAATTTGTAGGGAAAAATAAGTATTAAATGAATAGTGCAGGAACTCAGAGGTAGCCATCTGCAAAACAAACAACAAACAAACAAAAATCATTGGATGCATACCACACATTTTATTCAAAATAGACTCCAGAAAGATCAAATATATAAATATAAAAATAAAATTGAAACAATAGAATTTCTATAAGAAGGACAATTCTCTTACAGTTTTTGATTAGGGAAGGGTTTTCTAGCTAAGACACAAAATCCAAAAGCTATAAAAAACAATTTTCATAGATTGACTACTTGAAAAATTTTTAAAACTGCACAGCAAAAATTATTATAAGTAAGTGAACAAAAAGACAAATTGAAGAAAAGTACTAGCACCTTACATCACAAATAAAGGATTGATTTCTCTAATATGTAAAGAACTCCCTACAAATCATTAAGAAAAAAGATTGATATGCCAATAGAAAAATGGACAAAGGGAAATTCTCTGAAAAGGAGATACAACTTGTTCTCCAACAGGAAAGAATGTTTAGCCCCAGTAATAATAAATGACTTGAAAACTTAAAACAAACTGAAAATTCATGTTTCATGTATCAGACTGTCAAATATCAAAAGGTTTGATAACATGCTCTATTGGTATAGATGTGGATAAACAGGATGACACATACATTGCTAGTGGGCTTGTAAATTGGTTTAACTTCTATGAAGGACAATTTGTCAACATACTACAAAGTTAGACCTTGTATATTATACCCTTTGACCTTGTAATTTCACTTCTTAGAATTTATCCTAAATGATAGACACACATACAAACTACCTTATATAGGGGAGCAGGTGCAGCTCAGTGGATTGAGCTCCTGTTTCCCACGTACGAGATCCTGGGTTCGTTCCCTGGTACCTCCTAAAAAAAATGCCTAATATATAATTTTACACAGTACAAATGATTTGTGGTATTAAATTTCAGAAACAACCTAAATGTCTATTAGTAGGGGACAGGTTAATGTATATTCACACAGCCATAAAACAAGACATAGGAAAATCTTTTTATATTTATATGAAAAAAATTTCAAGATAAATTGTTAAAGCGAAAAAACCAAAGCTATGTGATTTTTCTGGAAAATACTAAGATTCCCAAATAGTGAGCACAACATTTCACCACTTCGTAAATGTGTATGGAGATGAGGAAAATACACACGCACACACATACAACCAATATATACATATAATGTGTTTATATATATATGTATATATATGTATGCATGCATGCACACATCTATACATCTTTTCTTGTAGGAATAAAATATCCCTGGATAAAATATCTCCAGAGAACTATTCAAGACACTAATATTATTTTAACATGTGGAAAGGGAAATTGTGAGACTATGAGGCAAGTTAATACAGGGAAACGAGGAGAAGATGAACCACAATATGGCTGACAGACAACATGGTCAACAGACAACATGGCTGCGAGACTCCGCAGAGACCCTGACCTTGACCTTGAGGTCCCAGTTGGAACTCTTTCCAGGGCTGAGGGGAGGCCCTGGATTTTCCAAACAGGCTTCTCCATTGGCCCCCACCATTGATGGGGTAACCAATAACAGCTGTGTCCCCTCCCCTTAGCATTAGCAAAGGGAGGAATAATTAATAGCTTAAAAGGCGACCACACAGGACAAGTCTCGCTCTCTCTGCCTAGAGGAGCCCGCATCAAATCTTGGTGCGTACTTCTGTCCTTCTCTCCCATTTCTCAGCAAGCTCTGTTCTTTCTCCCCATTTCCCAATAAATTCTTTTCACTGGCCTAACTAAACTGGCGTGTTCTTAAATTCTTTTATGCAACAGAACCAAGAACCTAGAGGAATCCAGCACTTCCCAGGCTTCACTAGAGAGCTACGGTAGGAAAAAGACTTGTATTCTATACTCTTATTGAAATTTGAACCAAGTGAATAAACTAACTTGAAAATTATATCTGTATACACATCTATATACATTAAATATATAAATATAAATTATATGGATGTGCATGAATATTCACACATTATATTCCTATGTATGAAAAATACATATTAATAGTAAGTATCTCTGGTGATTGTTGGTGATGTTTTATTCTTTTATATTTTCTAGGTTTCCTACAGTATCTTTCTATTATAACCACAGAACTATAAATGCCATATTTAAAAGATTAGAGCAATCCTGATACATGGAAAGAAAACCCTCAAGAATGAGAATCAAAGGAACTGGGCTCTGGTCCCATATCCAACACTTACCAGCTAGGTTCCATTTGATGAGTCTTTTAACCTATTTGAGTCTTAGTAATCTTATCTGTAAAACAAGCATAATGCTGCTTACCATGGTATTTCTGAGTTTTAAGAAAAAACAAATGAGAACATTGTATGAAAATGCATATAAATCATAGTGCGACAGAAATGTACAGTAACATTACAGCTAATGATGTAAGTAACATTACTGAAATATTCAATTTCTCCATTTCCTGGTTAAGACAAAAATTGCCCAGTGAGTTGAGCAAAACTGATTAAGGTCTCCACCAGCTACTAGGCAATTGAGCTCTGTCCTTTGGTTATTTCCTTTTGGAAAGTGAAAAAACAAAAGAACAATGAAGAAAATTTTAAGGGAAAAAAAAATTCCACTCAAGGAGATAATCTGCCCTCATGCTTTCCCAAAGCCAGACATTACCCCAATAAGCCACACTCAGTACTAACCATTCCATTCTGCCACCACCAGAAGTTTCCATCGCACAAACTACTTGCATTGTAAACACAACGTTTTGGATGCATCTGCTTTGCTGTCTATACTCAGAAAAATCTGAATGGACTCATTGCTCAGTCCAGAGTACCCCTGAAAGATTCTCGTCTCCACCACCACCCCCAATACACACACAGGAGCGCCCACATGCACACATGTGTACACACATTTATCTAGATATTTTTAAGTATGCGTAGAGTCACCGGAGAAGATGCTGAAACCATGAAATAATAATAGTTATGTCAGCAGTAACATGGGATTGGAGCTCAGCACTGCTTATAAAACAATATATCGTTTCAACAAAAACAAGACCAAAAGATCAAAAACAGTTCTGAATCAGTGTCCAAAAAACTCCATTTTTAAGTAACAGTTTCAAAAGATTTTTCCCTTAACATCTGAGGCAACAAACCAAACACGGGTAAGCAGCTGGATTCTCCTCACCTTGGCCAGCTCTCTGGCTCCTGGCTCGCTGGCCCTCTGGCTTGCACTCTCTCCCCATCCCCACCCCATCCCTCCCTCTTTCTTCTTTTCAGCTGTCAGGATCTTTCACAATGTTTAAGTGGAAAAGCTAGGCATTGTAAGTGCTCAAGGAAATACGTACCCTTAGTTCACAGACAAGTGGATGGCCAATCTGCTTCAGCATCCAGGGTGTCTCCAAATATCCTGAAAGATGTGACAAAATGCTAAAAAATAATGACAAAAACATATTTAATTGATTCAAGTCTTTTCTTTATATCATTCAGAGCCCTTTAGAGGAAGTCAGGATGGGTTAAAAAATAAGCCACCACAAATATAAAAGGTCAGAGCTCTTTGCTTTGGGCCTATAGGAGATTAATTCAGTGGTACGATATATAATGGTTAGAATGTGGTCTGGGAATTCTATACTGCCTGGGTTCAAAGCCTGATTGCAACACGAGCCACGTGACTTTGGACACTTCTGTAAACCCTGTATGCCTCTTTCCTCTGTCTCATAGAGTTACTGTGAGGATTGAATGTAATTATCCCTAATAAGCATTGAGCACAATGCCTAGCATAAAATAAAATTTCAATTAATGTTAGCTGTTAATTTAATTATTGTTAGTGGAACCCCAACAGAAAGCGGCTAACTGGTCCTTGAACACCTTGCAAGATTTAATATTCTTCCTTAAGCACCTACACCAAGCATCTTATTACTACAGAGACACTTGGAAACTATAGAGAATCTGCCTCTCCAGATGCAAGCTCTATGTAGCTTATTGTCTCAAGTTTGGAGGCTCTGTCTGTCAGCCTGGACCATCAGCGTGTGCTCAGAAAAATGCATGCAAGCAGGCCAAAACCTTGTCTTCCATCTTGCAGTGACAAATGCTGACGGGTTGGTATGCTGCACTCAATTTTTATGAGACTAGCTCTTCTGTTACTGCATTCCAGCTCATCTCTGAGCTTCAACAGATGAGTGGGCAATGCAGGAGTAACACAGAACACACTGCTTTGTTTTGGTGTCTTAACACTTCAGACAGATGAAAAGAATAGGCCTTAAACTGGCCCATTTCTGTAGACTGTGTCTTCAATAGAACATACTTCATTTTTTCCATGAGTACGACCAAATGACCTGTTGGTAAATGTTTTAGGGAACAGATCATAGCAAGAAAACTAAAGGCATATTTGAGTTTATGGAGATACCTAATTTTCCATCACTGAGAGATGTTCTTCTTTATCTCCATGCATGTTATTCATCAAGGCATCTTGACACTATTTACTGGAAAGTAATGGTACTGTTTACCAGAAAACTAGTTTAATCTGCTACTCATTGTTTTCATCAGTTAAATAAAACTGACCTTTCATCTTTACAATTGTGCTTCCAACAAAATTCTGCCAAAATCACTAATGATCTGTGTTCCTTAGACAGCTGTAAGACATTCTCCGTGAGTTAAGGAATGGTGGGATTGTCACTCCATTCAGAGATAGAAAGGCTCGCCCTTCCAGGCCCTGTTAGCAGGTTGGCATTCAAGCCAGTTCACTGGGATTCAAGACAAAGGGGAGGCAAAGGTAAGAAGCTTGGAAAAGCGAAAGGCCTAAATTAAAAGCATGCAGCCATTAAGACTGAATCACTAATGCTCAGAGTCTCAGAGTCAAAGGTAGCGTTTGCAATCAACTGATAAAGTCAAGGTTTGCAGAGTTTCGCACTGTAAAATTAGTTTAGGTATTCTTCAGTCATCAAGCCTAGCTGAAGACCCGCCAACCCACCCTTTCATGAAGAACAATATCAATATAATACGTAATCTTATTTTAGTGCCCACATTGATAAAGGTGCTTACGTGAATTTAAGCTCAGTCTCTATTTATGTTTGAAAGACCAAAGTTTACCCAGTCTTAGGTTAAAGGTTGTTTACTCTCAAACTAGATCTAACACCCAATGCACACCATTGACATTCTCATACAGTTCAATCAAATTACAGAGGCAAACAAGCATTTTATTTAAACAGGTTAGGCCTCAAATCTGGGGTAATGACCTGGTGTTTTTGCTCACCACCATTCATCTGTCCTGCAGTAACAGTTCCCTGATTCGCCTTTAAGGAACTGCCTTGTCTCACTCCCATCCATTTATCTTAATTTGTACTCCCAGATAAATGAACAGGAATGTTCACTGCAGTAAAAATTTAGGAAATATTCAAATATTTAATAGAGGAATAATTAATTAAATCATACTAAAATGTTATGCAGAATTAAAAAGAATGCGAGTGGTCTACATGTACTAACATGGAATAGTCTCCATGATTGTGAAAGAGCAAGCTGCAGAATATGTAGAGCTTGATTTCATTTATGTAAATAAAACATAAACATGTTATAAGCACATTAATATACATGTATGAACACAAGGTCTCTCAATAAATATACACTAGACTGATAATGATGGTTAACTCAGAAGAGGCAAATGACTAGAGGAAGGAGAGGGGAAGGGGATCATGGACTTCAATTACATTGTGCTATTTTTATAATGATCATATAGTTATGATTTAAATATGTAAGATTTAAAATAAAGTTAATGAAAAAGGTCTGAGATTTTTTAAAAAATAAAGATTTTTATAGAAACTAATTATGTCCTCAGACTTTGGGAAACTGCCAAAAGTGGTGCTTTTAATGAATATGTGGACCGAGCAGTTACATTCTCTTCAGAAACAGATAATTGAAAAAGGCAAGTTTTCAGCATATAATTCATTAATTGATGCATCAGTATAACATCTCTTTCAAACAACTCAAATAAAGCTCAGATCCTCCTTGCCCCAATACCAATCCTCATGCCATAATGACCATCATTACTGGTGTAGAAAATACCCTTTCAGATTTACAAACACATGTCAATATTAGAAATAGCCCGAGTTTTGTTGTGCATTTAGACATGCACCATCTGGGTCCTTAAACTTTAGGAAATATATATTGGCCTCTCCAAGTTGTCTCTCATGCCAAAGAAATAATGTCTTCAGTTTTCATCTCTGAATTTTTTGTTTGTGGTATTCTTTTTCTTTATTAGAGAAGTTGTAGATTTACAGAACAGTCATGCATAAAATACAGGATTCCCATATACCTCCCTATTATTAGCACGTTGCATTTGTGTGAGACATTTGTTACAACAGATGAAAGCACATGTTCATAATTGTACTATTAACTATAGCCCATGATTTAACTTAGGGATAATTGTTTGTGTACTGCAACTCCAAAATTTTAATTCTTTTATATCTTTGACTTGGGTGAGAGAGTCAAAGATCTCCACATTCCAAAGTTAGGAGCTCTGTGATCTTTGAATCTCTCACCCAAGTCAAAGACATTATTTCTTTGGCATGAGAGACAACTTGGAGAGGCCAATATATATTCCCTCCCTATTATTAGCACGTTGCATTTGTGTGAGACATTTGTTACAACTGATGAAAGCACATTTTCATAATTGTACTATTAACTATCTTAAACCAATTAATTTTTAATATGCCTCTCCCATACTTAGCCACTTTGTTGAACTCTCCTATTAGTTTTAAGAGCTTATCAGTTATTTCTCTTGGATTTTTAATAAAAAATTATTTGCCATAAATGATGACTCCTTTGTAATACTTGTATCTCTAATTTCTTCTTGCATTGGCTGAGAACTTCAGTACAAAGCTTATAGTTTCAATGATAGCAGGCAACTGTATTAGTCAGGGTTCTCTAGGAAACAGAACTAACAGGAGATATCTGTAAATAGTATGAGATTTTATAAAATTGTCTCACGCAACCATGGGGATGCACAAGTTCAAATTTCATAAGACAGGCTGCAAGCCAGGAACTCCAATGAAGGTCTTCAAGTTTCCCAGAAGAAGCTGTCTGTCTGAAGTAGAGACGGGAATTCTCTCTCTGAATGCTGAAATCACGTCTCCTTTTAAAGTTTTCAACTGATTGGATGAAAGGTCATTCATTGCTGAAGGCAATATCCTCAGTTGATTGTAGATGTAATCAGCCATAGATGCAATCAACTCATTGATGATTAAAGTCCATGAAATGTCCCTGCATTACAATTAGCCCAGTGCTTGCTTGACCAAACAACTGGACACTATTACCTGGCCAATGGGCCACATTAGCCTAACCATCACAGCAACTTTATCTTTTCTCTAATATAATTGAAAATAATTCTTTTTAGCCATTAAATATGAGGTTTATTTTAGACTTCTGTAAGATGTTCTTAAAAACATTCTATCTTTCTATTTCTAGCTGACCAAAAGGCTGTATGATTTATTGGTCACTGAATTTTATCAAATGTTTTTTCAGCATCTATTGAGATTATTGTAAGGGTTTCTCCTTTATTTAGTTTATTAATGTACTAAATTATATTTGTAAAATTTACTTATGATAACTCATCCATGCATTCATAGGATAACTCTACTTGGTCATGCACTTACTTATTTTAATAAGTTGGGTTCTATTTGCTAATGTTTTAAATTTTTAAAACTTTTTAGCTTTTGTTATTTCAAAAATTATGAAATTTTAACTATTTTGTAAGTATGTCCTCTATTTTCCTTTCCGTTGTTTTTCTTGTCAAGTTTTGGAAGTCTGGTTAAATGAGTTACATTGCTTCCCAATTTTTTGATGTACTGAAACAACTTATGGATCATGGAGATTATTGTTTCTTGAAAGTTTGTTTAGATTCATTCATAAATCTATTTGGTCTTCTTGCCATTTTTAGTGCTAGATCTTTGATTCCTTTTTCAATTATGCTTTTATAAGCCTATTCAGTTTTTTGGGTCATTTGTGTTTTTTACATTTTCTTAGAACATAATTCATTTCATGTACACTTGCAAATATGCTATTATAAAGTTTTACATAAATTATAAGATATCTTTTGTATTAGTAGTAATGATGCCTGCCTTTTTCTTATGAGGTTTCCGTCGTCTTTTTATTCTTAATCAGATTTGGCAAAAAGTTTTGTAATGTCATTAATGTTTTTAAAGAACCAACTTTTAATGTATTAATTCATTAATTATTATTTGTATCTTTTAAAATGGTTTCCTTTTACAATCTTCATGTTTATTTTCTTATTCCTCAAAGTTTTTTTTAAGTTGAAAGACCATTTAATTTAGTTGTAGTCATCATTGTTTATATTTGACTTTATGGTCATAAATTTTCCTCTGACCAAACTTTGGCCATATTCCTCAGACTTTACCATGTTGTGCTTTCATTTATCATTTCCAAGAAGATTAGAAATTATATTTTGTAACCCAAAATATATTTGAAATTGCTTTTAAAATTCAAAGTGTATAGTTTTATATACTGTCCATTTTGTATATATCTTAATGTTATAATGAATGTGCCTGGTAAAATTTTTGCTTTGGAATACATTGGAATTTCTTTTTATTGTTCATTTTGTTGGAGTGCATCTTCCTTAATTTTCTTAGAGGAAGTTTGTCGGTAAAAATGCCTTGAGAAACTGAATGTTCCAAATATCTTTATGTTACCCTCATTCTTTAATAGCTTGGCTAAGTATGGTAGTCTGAGATCCTATGTACCCCCAGAAAATCATGTTCTTAAAGCTGGCCCATTCATGTGGCTGTAGGTGGTACATTTTGATTAGGTTATTTAACTTAAGGGTCTTTTGAATAAGTTACTTCAGTTAAGGGCCTTTTGTTTAGGTTACTTCAATAAGGCATGGCCCAGGGTGGGTCTTAATCCTCTTACATAGTCTTTATAAGAGAATGAAATTCAGATGAAGAAGGAGAAAACCAGGGAAGCCAGAAGTTGAAAGCAACGAAACCTGGAAGAGAAGAGAGAGACAAGCAGATGCCACCATGTGCCTTGCCATGAGACAGAAGAGTCCAGGATCACCAACAGCTGGTCTTTGGGGAGAAAGCATCACCTTGATGATACCTTGATTTGGGCAGTTTTCTCAGCTCAGAACTGTAATAAATCCCCATTATAAAAGCCAACATATTTCTGGTATATTGCATTTTGGCAGCCTCGCAGATTAAAACAGCTAGATATAGAATTTTAAGTTCAAATTTCTCTTTACATCTTTGGAGATATTGTTTTATTACTTTCTTACACCCAGTGTGGCTGATTAAAAACACAATATCCATCTGTTACTTTCTCCAATGTAGGGATTTACTTTTTTTCTTCTGGTAGCTTTTAGGATATTTTTTCTTTAAATTTGGTGCCCCCAAATTAAAATATACTCTGCCTAGATGTGGGTCTTTTGTTATTGTACTGCTGAGCATTTGATAGACCCGTTTAGTGTGAAAACTCTTTCTCTGGGTAATATTCTTCTGTAAATTCTTCTATAATACTTTTTATCACATTTTATTTCTTTTAAGTATAAAAGTAATGCATGAAAGTATTACTGTTGTAAAAAATTTTGGACAATTCAGAAGCATATTGAGTAATTATATATGAATAATTGAATAATTATCATCCTTTTCCCAATTCCATCTCTCTCCCTAGGGGGAATCACTGCTATCAACTTAATATATACCTTTCCAGACATTTTAACTTTTCATTTAATTTTTATCAAATTAACACCTTTATGGTTTACAAAATAAAAAACAATAAGGCTTTTAACAATAACAAAGAAAACAATTCGTTGTCACAACTCCATCACCCAATTCTTGCTCCTCAGAACACTTTCAACATTTTTAGTTGTTTTCTCTGCTTTATACCACCACAAGCTTCTAAATACCATATTTATACTAGTTTTTCTTGATTTTTAAATTTTAGACATCATCCATCTACATTTGTAATATGCAACATGAGATTTAGTTAGCTTAACATTCCCCTACATCATGACAGTATTTCCCCATCCCATTATAATTAGATGATAATTTTTAATTAAATCAATATTCATTCTTCACAAGAATATAACTATGTAAATAGCATTCTCAGTCAAACCACCCAGAGGTGCCACAGTCTCCCTTCATCCAAGCACTACTTACACGCACCGCCCCCGCTGCTTTTTAGAGGGAGCTCTAGTTGTTCCCTCTCCCGATCTCTTCCTTATTCTACTGAGTTGAATGCAATGCTATTCAGTTTTGGTCAAAATGAACTTTTAACATTGTTGAACACATGCTTTCCAGTCTATTTTGTTAATGGACAAACTTTGTGCTTGCTTCCTTCAAGTTTTGACTCTTGATATTTCCAGTCAAACCCTCATTCTCTCAAGTTCTTGGCCCTTGAAGCTGAAATCTACTATATATCTACAAAAGTCAACAAAGGTGCTCAAAACCAGGTTTTGGAATCATTATTCTCTATGTAGCAAACTTTCCCTAAGAACAGAGGTTATAGAAAACTGAAGTGTAGAGGCAAAATAATTTTAAAAAATAAATAATTTACCTGCTATATTATTTTAAATAAATTTATATCACTATTTGAATGAAATTCAAAATAATATTTAACGTGATCTGTAAAACCCTGCATAATAGGGCTCTGGCCTAGCTCTCTAACTTCATCCTGAAAGACTCAGTACTCACCTTTCAGATTTTTCAATGTGGCATACTTCTGCCTGCCTTGAAGCATACCATCCCCTTTGCCTGCATCGCCCTTCCCCCACATCTTCAATTCTTCAGAGAATCCCCTTTGACACCCAGACAAGATGTGTGTTCCCTATTAGATGCTCCTTTAGCAATCTGTATTTCTCTTTAATGAAATAATTAGTTGTATAAAGCACTATTAAATGTTCCTTTTCCCTCCTAATCTATGAGCTCCATGAGGATAGGGGGCCAAATCTATGCTACTTATTGCTGTATCTTCAGTGCCTAGCTCAATACTTCATGCATATTAGTCAATTAATAAATAATTATTGAATGAATGAATCCATCAGTGAATGAGTTGGTAAGTGGCTTCATAATCTTCTTATCATACCAGGGGTTAAAATGCATTGTCTAGATCCATCCTAGTTATAAAATTACATGTTTCTATGCATCTATTCCCATTCCACCAATAACCAATGATCAGGAATGTCCAGACATCAACAAATGATCACAAACCATACACAGAAACAAGAGGAGATGGGTCAGCCAAGGGAAAAAATTAAAACTTCAGAGGAAATACAAACATTGGAACAACTAATAAAAGATATTCAGTCAAATCTCCCAAGTTAATTCAAGGAGCTAATGGAAAATATGGATAGAAATAAAGTAAATATGGATATAGAACTAACGGATATAAAGAAAATGATGCATGAACATGAAGAAGAATTAGTTTAAAAAGGAATGTAACAGAACTTGTGAGGATGAAAAACATGAAAATCGAGATTAATATACACTAGAGATATTCAATAACAAATTCGAACAGGCAGAAGAAATAATCAGTGAACTAGAAGACAGGACAATCAAAAGCATACAGTTAGAAGAGCAGATAGAGAAAAGAATGAAGAAAATGAACAGAGCTCAAGGGAATTGTGGGCAACATGAAGCACACCGACATATGCATTATGGGGGTCCCAGAAGGAGATGCGAAGGGAAAAGGTGGGGGAAGAATATTTGAAGCACCAGCAACAAAAGGAAAAAAAAAAAGATAAATGGGACTTCATCAAAATTAAAAACATTTGTGTATCAAAAGACTTTATCAAGAAAGTAAAAAGACAACCTGCTTACAGAATGGGAGAAAATATTTGGAAGCTATAAATCTGATAAGGGTTTAATATCCAGAATATATAAAGAACTCCTATAACTCAACATCAAAAAGACAAACAACCCAATTTTAAAAGTGGGGAGAGGTCTTGCATAGACATATCTCAAAAGAAGATATACAGATGGAAATAAGTACATGAAAAGATACTCAATGTTCTTAGCGAGCAGGGAAATGCAAATCAAAACTACAATGAGATACCCTCTCATACCCTTTAGAATCACCACTCTTAAAAAACAGAAAATAACAAGTGTTGGAGATGGTATGGAGAAATAAGAACACTCATACATTGTAGAATGTACATGTAGATGTGGAATGGCGCAGTCACTGTGGAAGACAGTTTGGCGATCACTTAGAAAGTTATATATAGAATTATCATATGAGCCGGTAATCCCACTTGTAGGTATATACCCAAAAGAAGTGAAAGCAGAGACTTAAAAAGATATTTGCACACCATTGTTCATAGTGGCATTATCCACAATTACCAAAAGGTGGACACAATCCAAGTGTTCATTAATAGATGAATGGATAGACAAAACGTAGCATATACATACAATGGGATATTATTCGGCCATAATAAGGAATGAAGTTCTGATGCATGTCACAACATGGATGAACCTTGAAGACATCATGTTGAGTAAAATACAGATACAAAAGGGAAAATACATTCTGATCTCATGGAAATGAAATAAGCAAAATATGCACATACATAAAGTCAGAAACTAGAATAAAGGTTTTAGGGGTGGTTGGGGAGGGGAATGGGAGTTAGTGTTTAATTGATATGAAGTTTCTGTTTGGGATGATGGAAAAGTTTTAGCAATGGATGATGGTGATGGAGGCACAACTTTGCGTATGTAATTAATACAACTGAGCTGTACATTTGAAAAGGGATAAAAAGGGAAATGTGTAGGTTGTATTTAAACTGACACACACACGTGCAAAAAAACAAACAAACAAGCAAACAAACCCACAAAACCCACATAGGACTATACAGCACAAAGAGTGAACCCTAATGTAAACACTGGGCTAAAATTAATAGAATAATTATAATAATATGTTTTTTGAATTGTAACAAAGGTACTACACTGATGCAAAATGTTAATAATAGGGAGAGCTGTCTGGGCTCCAAGTTACTTCGTGGCAACGTGGCGAAATGCACCAAGAAGGTTGAAATAGTTGGTAAATATGGGACCAGTTACGGCACCTCCCTTAGGAAAATGGTGAAGAAAATTGAAATCAGGCAGCACGCCAAGTACACTTGCTCCTTCTGTAGCGAAACCAAAATGAAGACATGAGCAATGGGAATCTGGCACTGTGATTCCTGCAGGAAAAGATGAGCTGGTGGTGCCTGGACCTATAACAGCCCCTCTGTAGGCACAGTACAGTCATCAGGAGATGGACGGGATTGAAAACCCAGTAGAAGCTCCACAATTTGAAACACCTCTAGCCTAACCTAAATGGGCTAACTTATGTACAATAATAATAATAATAAGGAGAAGTGTGTGCATGCAAGGGGGATATACGAGGACTCTGTACTTTCTGCCTGATTTTTCTGTAAATCTATGCCTGCTCTAATAAAAAATAAATTAAATTAAATAGTACTTGGCATGGAGTCATTTTCAATAAATATTTGATGAATGAATGAGCAGCCTTCTGCTATTGAGCATACACATACAGCTCATCCAAATATGTAACCACTTTGTCAAAATTCACAACCTCCCCCTTCATATCATCAAGGATTTGTGATCCATGGGTCTCTGGAAACTAACTCTAGACACCCTGCCCCCAGTGGACTTGTTTAAGGGAAATGTATTAAACCAATCGAAAAATCTCTCCAGATAAGAAACTTGCCAGCTGGCAAGCTGAAAGGGACCCAAGGTGTTTAGGTGTAATATTTGTGCCTGGTGAACTTCAAAAGTAGAGGGTCTCATGCCAGGGTTTTCAAAATGGGTCACTTTTTGCTACAAAAGAATCAAAGTGGAATGGCAGTGGTGGGGAGGGTACTGGGAGATTAAATAGCCTAGCATGTCCTCAAATTCTACCACTTGAAAATGGTTTTGATTGGAGTTCCTTTTTACAGCATAATTCCTAAGTGGAGTAATAATTTGCTTTCTGAGTAGCCAGTGGGGAGTGGGCTGGCAATAGACATTTTTTTCACACAGCTCAAGTAATAGAGGGACCAAGTGCAAATTCTAACACTCACAATATTACATGGATCATAGCCAATTCTTCATGGATTTGATTCCATAAAAATGAGTTTTGGCAGTTCAGGACAGTAAAATATTGCTTCTTTATTCTTAAAGGAGATTATTTTTAGGGAAACCTTTTTCTTCCCTTCTCCCATCAGCCTCTTAAATTTCAACCTCTATCATGCACATCAGCCCAATGAAGAAATGCCTACATAGCTTTGTACCGAACCTCAGAGTCACAGTTCTGTTAATTTCATTATTCTTATGGGGTGACAATGAGCAATCTTGTTCTAGAGTGAAAAGTTCAGGTTTTGAGATTTGCTGATCCATGATAATAATTATTGCATAGCATCCCAGAGCTAGTGCTATTTTGGATAGATTCCAGGAGGCTGCTTAGAGGCGCCACAATCCAGCTCCTAGCCCCAGAGGGCACCGCTGGGCTCGGAGAATGAAGAAAAGCACAGGAAGACCAGGTGATTTCCCTGGAGAAAGAGAGATGCTTCCTGAGGAGAAAGGTTGGGATACAGACTAGACAGATATGAAATGAAAGTGAGATCCTGTAGGCCAGAGGAGATATAAAAAGGAAAAGGAGAAGTAAAATTCAGGTTACGAAATAGAGCACTGGGAAAGGGGAGGATGGCTCAATTGTAACTAGGTAAGAAATTGCTGGGGCCCAAAGCACTCTCACAGGGGAAGAGAGGCAATGTCTGAGACAGACTTGGAAACAATTCCTCCAGGGAGGAATCCAGGAAACTCCTGAAAGTCCACGCCACAAGTAACAATTGCATAGAACTGGCAATCAGAGAATTACTCTGTAGAGGCCGGGAGAGCTGGATGAAGTGATTATCAAAATTTGAGAAGGGGGAAGCGGGAGTGGCTCAGTCGATAGAGCCCCCGTTTACCATATGAGAGGCCCCGGGTTCGCTTCCCGGGGCCTCCTTGTGAGGGCAGGCCAGCCCGCGCGGCGCGAGGGGCTGATGCAGCGGGACCTCACAGCGAGAGGAAGATAAGCAGACACGGAGAAGACACACAGCGAATGGACACGGCAAGCACAAGCAGCAAGGGGGGGATAAATAAATAAATAAAT
>JAQZBX010063977.1:0-16588 GCA_029593785.1 Cabassous unicinctus
AAAAAAAAAAAAAAGTTATTGTCACTCTTCTACCTGCCATCTTCCCATCTCTCTACTTTTGGATTTATTAGTACGTATTTGTTGTAAAAATTCAGAAATGAATAACATGGAGTAAAATTCCTGTTAATCTGCATCACACCCCTCTCTATTCCTCTCCAACAGGACAACCACTAAATTTAGTGTATCTTTTTCAACACATTTCTCCTATGTATGTAAACCAGGTGGATTAGTAGGACAGGTAGGTAGATGAAGAAATAAATCAACAGACAGATGCCATCACTTGAAGAGATACTGTGGGAATTTTTCTTTGACAAAATGGGGTAATATCTACGTATTTTTCTCAATTCTCTTTTTATCTCTTAATGATGTTATATTATTTTAATGGAAAAATTCATACACTTATTTTTAACAGACAAAACCAAAAATAATTAAAACACTTTAATGCTACATTTGCACTGTATTCAACCCAGTTGACTGGCTGAAATGAAATGAGAACTAAATATAGATTCCGTTATAACTAATAACTACACTGTACCCTGTGTCACTAGAAGCAACAACCAAATCCACTACATGGTTTAGAGAATAAGGCCAACTCAAAACACGTTTTAAAGGAAGAATCTGACACTTCAAAACCAAATTCCTTCAAAGGGATACCAGAAAGATTCAGTTACAAGCAGCACGTAGAAAATTCAGAGTTGGGAGCCATGTTAAGGATAATCTACTCCAACGCTTACTGTACAGAGTCTAAGGCCTGGGGAGGGTCAGTGAGCCTCCCAAATTCGCACAATCAGCAGGAGGCACGACCAGAGTTTGCTCCAGGATGCACACCCTCCTCCTCGGTGCCACTGCACACGCTCTCTAGCAGGGAAGCCCTGACCCACAACCACACATGGGTTGTTTCTATTTCAACAAGCAAACTAAGACACAGTGCAGTTAATTTCTTTATGCTGTTACGCCTACTTGCATTGGTTTTCCTGGAGAGGGAAAATTATAATATATGCAACCTTTGCCAAGCTTTATTACTTTATCCACATTCCTCTGTCTTCTAGCACATTATTACATGATTAGAAACATTAAAATAAATTCAAGTAAAAAACACTAAAATAAATTCAAGTAAAGAACTGCCCCAAAATCCTATCTTTTTAACCAAGTAACTTCATTTTTCCATGTTCTTCTTCAGACTTTGGGTTATTTTTAAAATCTACAATCAGAACATATACCATTTTTATTGCCTTATTCATTTAGTACATTGGGAGTAATTTACATGTTGCTATATTATTTTTATAATAGTTTTGAAAGATATATTTCATAAAAGTACATACAGTAATTTACTTAACTATTTCTCTACTGGGGAAAATTGAAATTGTTTCCATTTTTTGTGATTATAGATAATCATATATAATGAACAAATCTATGACATTTTTCTAAAAGAAACCTTTTCTCTTCTTTTGAATTATTTCTTTAGGATAAACCCTCGGAAGATTTAGATAAAAGGGTAAAATATTTTTATGATTCATTATTAATCACAAATTGCTTTCCAAAAGTTATTTCAACTTATAATGCCAATCAACGGGATGAGAATAGCAGTTTCAACAGAAACTTAAATGGATTCAACTGTTATACAATTTTGTTTACCAAAGAATACAAATTGGTATATTTTTGTTTTGTTTTGCATTGATTTGATTTCTTATGCAGAATATTCTCATTCTATTTGTATTTCCTCCTGTATAAATTAGGATCTATTCAGTATCTCTTTTCATGAATCTGATTTTGTTTCAAATGTATTAACCATAATAAATTCATATTCTTTACTAAAAATAATCTCAAATTATTTGAGACAGAGGAAGGATAAAAAGTAAATGACTTCTGGGTTTTGATATTTTTCTTAACATCAATTCTTTAAGTTCTTTTACCTAGCCAAATGTCTCATTTCTTGCAATAATATTCCTAATCCATTCCAGTATTAAATTGCATCTCCAAACAGCTTTTCTTCTTCATCTTATACAAAATTCTGCTCTTTATCAAACTGGATATATTTTGAGTTTTCTGGGTAGATTTCATCATCTTATAAATCGAATGTTTGATTACACAAAGTCCTAAAAGAATAAATATGCATCCAGTAACCTTTAAGAAATCCAGCCTCTTCCAATTTTGAAAGTTGAAAAAGGAAGTAGTTACCTTTGCTTGCTTTTCAATTCCAGGTCTGCTGCTGTTGCTACACTGTGGCGTGTGTCACTAGACGCAATCACCAGGTGGAGAACAGCTTCCAGTTCAGGAACCTGTTCAGCTTCTATGAATTTCACTATACCCAATTTGCACTGTAGATAAATGAAGGGAAGAAGAAATAGCAGTCAGGGAAACAAAGAAAACCAACCAAATGCATTATTTAACAAATATGTGTAGTCACAAAACAAGAATTAATAGTCCTAACAGAAGCAGCTCAGATTTAGGCTTACAATGTGCCAGGGACTGTAGTCATGCTTTCACTTAACCCTCACAATCTATGAGATAGATATCAGATGAGGAAACTGAGGCAAGGCTTAAGAGGCTAAGACACATAGTTAATAAGTGATGAAGCCAGGATTCACACCTAAAACTCTCTGACTCCAAGGCCATTATGCTGCACCGCCTCTATACTCAAGGTGCGTAGCCTCTCTAGAGTGATCGAAACCTTAAACTGAAGTCCACGTTTGGGGCCTCCAGGTAAGGGGGTGGTACCTTAGAAACAAAGTGTTCCATGGATTTCTATGACAACTCAAAAAGAACTAATCAACGCATATTACATGGAGTTTGGCCTTATTGCTACACTAATTCTTAACCTCTACATTCTCACATACAACAAACAAGGAATATAATTTCAAATATACTCTAGTCAATGCAACTGCATTCAATCCAGTTGACTGGCTGAAATGAAATACACACTAAAGATAGATTCTACTTAGAACTTCACGCAATGTGAAGGAGCTGGGAATTTCACTACAGATAAATTTATTTCGGATATAAATAATACTCTGAAAATTAAAACTTTATCTTCAGCCTAAAAAACCAGTTACAAAGAAATATATCGGATAGACAATAATTCTTATGGATATGAATTAAGATTGATAGTTTACAATTGTTAAATGAAAAAGGATGTGATTACAAAACGTATACAAACAGATGATAAAAATGCTTGCCTCCCCTACCCCAGCTCAACACAACTTACTTGTAATGAGAGCTACAATAGAAAATACTCAAACATTTACTAAGCCAGAAAAAGGACAGTTGTGAAAGTCACGCACACAAAGATATATATTAAAATATATGTAGGGAAGCAGCTGTGGCTCAGGCAATTGAGCTTCCATTTACCATATGGAGGACCTGGGTTTAATCCCCGAAACCTCTTGGTAAAAAAAGAAAAAAGGCATCCCAGACCTGTACAGCATGGAGTGGCACAGGCCCCCACATGGCGAAGCGATGCACCAAAAAGACGATGACGCAACCAGATTTTTTTTAAATATATGTAAAGAAAACTGAAAATTATAAAAATGTCCATCAATAGGAGACTGGTTAAAAAATATTAAGTGCTTTATATATAATTATATTTTATAGACATTGAAAGGGATAACATTTTAAAATCAAAACTACTATTAAGTGAAAAAATTAAACTAAAAGTAATGCATATAATTAATGTAAAAATATATTACATAAAATTATGTTTGTGTACATACACATATGCAGAGAGCGAGCAAGCTGTAGATGCACGGCTAACTACCTAGGTGGCAGGACTCCAGGTAATTTTTAGTTTCTCTTTATACTGCTCTGTACTACTTGAATTCTACATTATCATTAATTTTATAATTAGGGGGGAAAAGCCATTTTATTTGAAGAAAAAATGTAAAACAAAATAAATATTTAAAAATTAGGGTAAGTAGGCTTTCATCCTTGAAACGAAACCATTTGTTTCAGTACTAGATTATGAAACTGACAAAAGGCATACAGAGGCCCTTTGAAATAAGCAAATATGACCAAGAGAATATTATAATGTAACATTAACAATTATTCTCCAGCATCATTCATAGCTTCAGCCATCAGACAAAAAGGTTCAAAACCTAGTACTGAGCGTGAGACCTTGGTGAACTTAGTTTACCTCTCTCAACTCCAGTTCCTTTTACAAAATGAGACTAACAATGTCTAGATGTCACTGGGCTGCTGTGAGGCTTGCTGAAAGAATGTAGACAAAGCACTCGGCAGAGTGCCTGCTGCATCCATCACGTACTCAAGAATAGCTTCTGTTACTATTCATCTTTCTTACATCATGGTTTATGGAGGGGAAATAAATCTATAAAGCACGAAGAAGTAAATCTAACCAATTATAATCCTCACTGAACAAATCACTGTGTAAAGTGGTTAGGGGCAAGAATTCTCCCCTTGCCTCTTTTCCTTGGAAACAATGTTTTTATCAGTGGTCACTTACAGTCCCAGAAAGAAAAGGATCAAATCATTTAGACTGCCATTGAGAAATGAAGGTGTATTGATGGAGGAGTATTGTATGGGAATTCTGCTCATGTGCATGATTGTTCTGTAAGTTTACAATTTCTGTCATAAAAATATATTTAAGAAATAATAATAGGGTAGGTTGGGGGAAAAATACACCAAACGTAATATAAGGACTATAATTAGCAGTAAGATTTTTTTTTTTAAAGATTTATTTATTTCTCCCCATCCCCTCGTTGTTTGCACTTGCTGTGTCTGTTAGTCTTCCTTGTTTCTTTAGGAGGCACCCAGAATCAAACCCGGGATCTCCCATATGGGAGGGAAGCGCCTAATCATTTGAGCCACCTCCATTCCCTGCTTTGTTATGTCTCTCATTGTGTTTTTCTTCGTGTCTCTTGTTGCATCAGCTTGCTGCACCTGCCCATCACACCAGCTTGCTGTCTTCTTTAGGAGGCACCAGGAACCAAACCAGGGACTTCCTATGTGGTAGGCAGGAGCTCAATCGCCTGAGCCACATCTGCTTCCCAATTAGTAGTAAGATTTTGACGATTTCTTTCATAAGGTGGTGGTTGTGAGTTGATGCATGGGATCCCTGTATGATGTTATACATGTTTGCTCTGTAAGTTCACAACTTTTACTATACACTTATTGTTTATGTATGTTCATGTATAAATGATGATGATGATGATGATAATGATAATGATAATAATAATAATAATAGTGTGGGTTGGGGGAAAAATATACCAAATATAAGATACTTTGTGGTTAGTAGTAATATTTTGAGGATGCTCTTTAATCATTAGTTAAAAATGTTTCACAACAATGCAAGGTATTGGTGATAGGGTGAGGTATGAGAGCCCTGTATGATGTTGTTTGTTTTGTAAGTTCACAATTATTACTATATACTTATTGTTTATGTATATTTATGTACGAGTGATATACTGCAAGAAACTTTTTTAAATGTAGAAATAAAAAAACTAAAGAAGTTAAATAGGCTCCATGTATAAGTGGGCTCTATTTTATATTTGAAATATGTAAGCAGTATTAGAAAAACTAAAGAGCATTTCCATCCCTCCCTTTTCCAAGGGCATTAACAAATAACAGATATGATAAAGAGAACACATTACATAAACTGCTCCTTTCAAAAATACTTCATTAGAGTGCTTGAACATACTGGAATTATGTTATACATGCTTTCATGGACTGCACAGGGGCAAGTGTATAAGATTAATTTCCATAATGAGAAAGCAGCTTGTGATACCTGTTCCAACTGTTCAGGTGTCCATGGGTTGTCGCCAATAACTCGTTTAGCTGCATAAAAGCTCATTCCTGGAGGAGGCTGTGGGATTCCAGAACCTCCCCCACTATTTGAAGACGAACTCTGTGCTGAAGATGAGTTCTGGCGACTTTGGGATTCATTTAACACATATCTGGAAAAGAAATAAAATTTTAAGCCCTCTACAAAAATGCATGCCCATACATGCATATGTACAATATTCAATTATATAATGCTTTCCTCTCACAGTATTTTTCTAGAAAATAAACACTTGAAATTAAAATTTCATCATAAAGAAATATTTTAAAGGTATCTAAAGAAGGCATCTAATCTTCAGTAAATTACCTATGGGTATCACATTGCTCAACTTAGTTAACAAGTCAACTACAACAGCTATCAGCGACAGGAGTGAACAAAGTATTCATATTCAATCCATAAAATGTTGTTCTACAAGCCACCATATTCTGAGTCTTCAGTGAACAAATACAGAGTAAGGTGTATTAATGCAGGGGGAAGAAACAAAACTAGTGCTCTATACACAAAGCAGTTATTTCCATCTCTATTAAGATGCAACTAACCTTCAATTTTCCTTGAACTCTTTATATCCCTACAATTATCATAGAAAATCCACTGAAATCTCCAAACCATCTACCACACAAGCACTCCATGCCCCAAAATTGAAAAAAAAAATCAAAAGGGCCCAAAGAGGGGAAGTCATACAAACCAAGCATTCATTTTTTTGTGTTTTCTTTTTTCATTTTATATTCAAAGCCCTCTGTACCTGCTTATTTATTACCCTATTTCATTTTTGGTTCTACTGATTAGAAGATTCCCAGTTAATTCATTTTAAACCAATTAAACTGGTATTCCTAGCCTATAAAATTAAAATTTTGATATAAATTTTCAAATGTCTCTTCACACTCAAAAATTCTAGATTGATGAATTCCATTATCACACTGCTTATTAAAATAAAATATCCATTTTAACAAAATTAAAAAAAAAAAAAAGCACTTAGTGCCTGATGGCATAATAAATTAGTTTGCATTACTTATATGCCAGACACATTCAATACTTGAATTCACCTATTAAAAATAGACAATAACCACTAAGGAATCACTTTAATATTTTTATATACATGAGGCAAGTTCTCATTGGTAAGAAAAATGTGAGGAGGCTTGGGGACATTATGTACCTTAAGGTAAATTTGGATTCAAAGTTTATTTCCCAAAGCCATCATCATCTGTCAATTCTGATTTAACAACTATAAAAGGAAACTTTCATTTATTTCTAAGTTATAGCAAGACTAGTAGTGGCATTAAGTCAATCGAAAATTGAGGAACATCTCAATTTCGATGCAAAACATCATCTTAGGCACAAGACAGAGTACAAAGACGTGTGAGATTGAATCTCTGCCATGAAAAGCAAGTTGAGACAATAACAGCACAAGTAACAGTATTTGACATCATGTTATCAAAACACATAGAAATCAATCACAAAGAAATAAGAAATGATAAGACAGAAGAGCTGGGAGTGAACACGGAATGTGTGGCCCAGACACTAAAGCAACCCTCCTAAAGGGGGAAGAAGAAGAGCACACTAGAGAGGAAAGAAATCATACAGCATGAACTCTCAGGTGTCTGCACTGACAGACACGTGGTAGCCCCAAATGCCAAGTTTATAGTGCACGTTACATTTTTTGCACAGGGAAGAAACATGATGAAAGCAGCATTTTAGGAAAATTAGTTTGGCAACAAGAAAGGCTAGAAAATAAGTAGGTTGGAAACAGATCACAATCTGGGCACTATGCCAGCAATCGAAGCTAGATGAAACAGCTCTTGACTACAAAGAGCTCACAATCTAATAGGAAAGAAAGATATCAGCAATGCGATAGAAACACAAAGTGGCAATAAATACATATGCACATTTGGTGTTAGAGTACATGGAAAATAAATAGTGCACTTAAATCTAGGGCAAGAAATTCATAGCAGAGACATAGGTGACATTTAAGCTAGTTGGAGAGGCTTTTTTCCAAGGGGGTTTTGTTTTGTTTCTTTCCCTCTATTTTTCTGATAGGGAAGCATTCTAAACAGAAAGAACTGCATTCTCTTAAAAAATAAAAATTCAGGAACATCTAAGAGTGCATAAAATGCACGACAGTCTAAGGATTTACAGTATGACTTTACAAGATCTGTGTTTTTAAAAAAAGAAAACCCTAATGTGCAGCGTAGAGAGGTATGAAGAGCAGTCAGTGAGAAAGAAATCATGGCATGAGTTGAAAACAGCCAAAACTAGATGATAGAAGGGGGAATTTTTCCAGGACTCTTCAACAAGGGTACAGGAATTTAATCTGATATTACCTGAGACAAGAAGTTTAAAAGCTGGAGACAACTTATAATTGTACATCTAGATGGCTAGTAGAATCATGGCATTGATAGTAATTAAAGATGAGGAACTATTTTTATGGAGAAAGACTGATTTTAGCTTGGACAAGTTGGGTTTGAAATCACATCAGCAACTCTGCACCAGTTAGGTCAAAAGGCAGTGGGGGTGGAATTCAGCAAAAGACTGGAGATTCTTCCACTTCCAAGAGAGAGCTGAATCGTTTAAAATAGTACTTATCACCACAAAGTAAAGGCAATCGAAAACAAGGATGCTTTTTCTGTTTGTATTCTTAACTTACCCATAAGGCATCAGAAGGACATCTAGCATGAAGTCCAAAAGCAGCTGCACAGTCTTTGGTTTCTCAGCAAGATTAAACGGAGAAGCTGATTTTGATGATTCAACAGGGTATTTCATGTGAAAAAGGGTTGGTATTAAAAGATGCATTAAGCTGAAAAAATAATTACATTTATTGCAACTACTTAAAAATAAGTTTTATACATGCAAATAACAGACAAAGCAAAAATCATACAACAAAAACTGGCAGTTATAGCAAGGGCCATCCATTTTCAATACCTCTAATTAAATCCCTAATCTAGGGACTAGACCAGATTTCTTCCTTATTGAAAGCTGAAAATACCGATTGGCACTTAGCCAATCTGGCTCACTTCTAAAAAACACCAGAAAAAAAAATGTACATAATAAAGGCTCAATGATAATACCTTAGGTTATCATAAGAGATTTTTAGATTTAATCTTAGGTAAAGTTCAATTTATAACAGGCTGTTTTAATTTTTTTTTCTTTTCCACAGAGTTAATTAAAATGAAGTTATTCAAAAGCTAAAGAAATTAAAAATCAACCATGTCACTATTTTGAATACTACATTAAAACTTCTGTATAAATTCAAGTAAAGAGCGTCAGTAATTCCTTCTTTCAATGCATCTTTTGATATTCTTAAGACTCATGAAAATGATTTCAGTATTTGTGGTTTATTAATTTTATTTGTGAACATCTGCAATATAGTCTTCTTTTAAAAACAAATATGCTATGTATTGTGAAAAAATTTGATTTTTACCCACAATTAAAAAAAAAAAAAACACAAATATGCTGGGGAGCGGATGTAGCTCAAGTGGTTGAGCACCTGCTTCCCATGCACAAGGCCCCAGGTTCAATCCCTGTAACCGCCTAAAAACAAACAAATGGCGGGGGGGGGGGAGGTCTCATTGGGGAGCAGATGTAGCTCAGTGGATAAGCACCTGCAAACCTTTGGGTTCAATCCTGGTACTTCCTTAAAAATAAATAAATAAATAAAATAACTTTTAAAAAATTAAAAATAAAATTAAAAACAAATATGCTCCAAAAACATGCCCTGAAAACATTTCATTCCAGCTTTCCTACAGTTCTGTACTCTTTGTAATGATTCTCACATTAGACACAAAGGATGTGTTATCTCAACTTTTTCACCTATCCAATTCCCATATTAATACAAAGAAGTGCTTTGTTTCTTGAGAAAAGCTGCTCTGAAACTTTATATCCTCCAAGATAGAAATTTTTTGTTGAAAAGCATTTTGTAACTCTAATTTATGCAATCACATAAAATTAGCTGCTTCAAAATAATTGACAAGCAAAATTACTTTAGATTGAAAAAACTGTTGTTGGTTCTGCAAATTTTTCATTATGTTAACACTGAGAAATTTTAGAATAATATTAACAAAATAGTAACCTTGAAGAACCACAGGAAATTCAATTATTTGTCAGGTAACAGAGCTCAAGCCTTCACACTTGCCCAAGTGAAACCCAACAGGCAGAACTATGTTTGAAAGGTAGTTGCTGGATCTTGCAAATAGAAAAACAAGATAATTGAGGAAGCCATACCTATCCTGCTGCGGCTGAGGCTTCCCTTCCATGGCAGTGAGAAGTGTAGGGGCCAGTTCACATTGTTTTTCCACTGGTAGGCGAGGATAGCCCATCTTAACATAAATTATAGTAAAATTCTAATGCGATAAGAGAAAAGCAAGTGAGTGTAAAGGAAATACTATGATTTCAATGAAAAGAAATGTTTATAACTTAAGAGCTTATGGTTATAACAAAGAAACTGCAAACAAGAATCATCCTCTCTCCACATGTTTATTATAGCTTGACCAACTGTATCTCAAGGAAGAATACCAGTCCCGCGTGTTTCAAATGCTTGTTCAAACTGGGCTTCATATGAGACAGAATGACCTCATCTAAAGCAATCATATGCAATTACTTATCACTGAGAAGAAAAAAGTAATTATTTGATCTTTCAAAACCTACACATTACACATTAGCATCAGAAGTCCTTTCAAATTAGGAGGAAATTTAGCAACTCGTATGCTGCCAATTCCACCTAGAATATACTAAAACAACCTTACTATAATGCAACATTCTGAGGTTCCTGACTCCAATAACCTGTCAATCGATAATGAATCAAGGGGAGTTGAGCGCAGTGGGTGTGTTTGTATCACCACAATCCAGATGAATATTCCAATTTGAACAAACCCATCAATACATATCTGGATTTACACATAAAAATAAAATATGACTTGCTTTTCTAAAAGACTCTTCATTTTAGGCTTCATAAAATTATTCCTTTAAGTACATTTTATTTGCAAAGTTTTATTGGCATACAGTATTTCTATTTGCTTAAAGCAAGGAACATCTGTAATGGAACCTGCTCTTCTCCTACCTGCAGCACAAACAGGATGCCTGAACCAGCAAGTGGCCCCAAAAGTTTGTGACTCCAGGTTTTAGATAAGACCTAACAGAGCTACCTCAATGCTAGACACTACAAGGATCAGGAAAAGAACATGATACAGCATCAACATTCTTCACATTTAATTTTCATGAAGACAAGAATTTGACCTAAAACCCTTAATGGGACTATGTCTAACCAGCCTCTATTTATTCCACTTTTAAAAAGGATGCTTCCTGAATTCACACATCAGAAACACAAAAGTTGTTTTGTTTTGTTTTTAAATATTCAAACCCTCATTTCTCTTCTTGCCATTTTCTTCTATTATCTTTTATCCGTGCCCATGCTGCATAAGCCCTCCTCCCTACTCAGATTGCTCTTCTTTTAAAATATTTATTTTATTTATTTATTCACACACACCCCCACCCCGCACTGTTTGCATTCGCTGTCCGCTCTCTGTATCTGTTCATTGTGTGGTCTCTGTATCTGCTCTTCTTCTTTTTAGGAGGCACCGTGAACTGAACCTGGGACTTCCCGTGTGGTATGCGGGCGCCGAACTGCTTGAGCCACATCCACTTCCTTCCCATATAAACTTTTACTGAGAATCAAATTATTCTTCTGTACATCAACATATCTGACAAGTCATTTCACCAACACTCCTTTTCCCAGTGCAAACGGCCATTCATTACTCGGTTCTTCCATTTCCTTTAATGTACTATTTCCTCTGGGCTGGTACTCAGTGGGAAAATAGTGTGTCACTTAAAGAAAAATACCTCTTGTTTTTTTCTTCTTTCATTTATCAGCAGTCTAAGGTGAAATTCTAAGCTTGCCATTATATTGACGACATCTATATTAAATACAACTTCTTAAAAGTCAGAAAATATCCCGGGACAACACTCACTGTGACAAAGGAAACGGCAGCAGGATCCTGGTACTGAACCAACAGTGTCTCTACTGGGAGCTGTATTTTGGGGCGGCTTTTTATACGCTTATTCAGATGGACCAATAGTTCCATTACCTATAATATAGAGAGATAGGAACCCAAGTTACTGATATCTTTTAAAAAATTCCATTTCTCAGATATTACTTATTTTAGTGAATAGTAGCTACTTTCTTTTAAAGGATATAAATTTGACATCTCAGAAAGGGAGTATATAATATCAAGTCTTGTTCCAAAAATCTATCCCAAGAATCCATGCACCAATATTTTACTAGTGAATTTATTTTTGCAATGTCCTTCAGTTAATCAAAGCTGAAATCCAAATGGGCCTGGCCTGAGTGACGCACAGTCCCTGAGAGAAAGACCTGTGAGCAAATGACTGCAACATACTATGAATCCTACAAAAAAAAGAGAAATGTGCAAGATACTATGGGTTTCCTGAAGAGAAAGTAACTGCCAGATCAAAAAGGACTTCATGAAGGAAGTGAAAGGGCTGCTAAATCCTAATGACCAAATGAATTTCCAAGCAAAGTCAGCTGTAAGAAGGTACAGAGGGTAAAAGAACATGGCACAAAGCATCTGACCCAAGCACCGAATGGTAAGAGATGAAAGAAGGGTCCGGATTATGAAAGGATTCAAGTATAACGGTGAGGAATTTCTACTTTATTCTGAAGATTATTGATATTACTAAAGAATTTTAGGAAATAACAAGCTGCTTCTTTAGGTGGGAAAAGAGAGCAGATGGTAGAGGTTGACAGTTGACAAGTCCAACAATTCCTATGGGTGGAAAGGAAAGTAGGGATGTTTATGTCAGATGGCTTCAATCTTACTGTAACACGTGAGATTATCTGTTAAGAAAGGAGAGGAAAGAAACAGAGCACTGGAAAACAAGACTCTTAGAAACCTTTATCCAAGAGAGGTTAATGAGGTTAAGATATTTATTCTGTACGACAGACCTACATTATCTTCCAACATTTCCAGAATTTGTGCTCTAGCCTCAAAGTAAGCATTAAGGAGAGCTATAGAGATGTTTGGGGAAAGTAACAGCAAAAGTTCAAAGGAAACTAGAGGAACAATGAAATAGGTAAGTTTGAGAAAGAAAACACCTCCATAATCAAAGTTTGTTAAATGAATAACAACAACAAAATAGCTGACATTTATCAAGCAGTTTCTATGTTCTAGGCATGTAAATCAAAGGGAAAATCATAATTATCTTTTCCCTTGTCCATTCACAGCCTCTTGAAAACACTGATGTTAACAATTTAATGTTCATATAAACAATATAAACCAAACTCTTCTTTGTAACAACAGCATAATAGTCCATAGGCTTCAAAAAGGTTAAAAGAAAAATCACCTGTCTTTTATGACCCAAAGAGAAACACATTTTAATACATTACCTTCAAGGGTTTTGTAAAAAGGTTAGAAAAATTCACCAATAAATCCAAGTCTTAGCATTCTTAAGGATATGAAAAGGAGATCAAAGAAAAATTCTAGGGAACAACCTCCAAAAGTACTTTTTCAAATCTGTAAACTTTCCAGAAAGTTATACGTGGTATATATACACAGTAGAAATATTATATCCAGAATTCTACAGCTTGAGAAACAGAAAAGGAGCTGAGCTCTGGATAAGCGCTTTAATACATATACTTCCAACGAAAAATACCTGGGATGACACAGTAAGGAATGGGGAGGCAGTAACAGAACAAAAGGAAGTAAGAAAACTAAGAGGATGGAATACTGCTTAGAATTCTAGTAAGAATACCCTATTCAAAACCTTCATAGACCATTCAACCAAAAATGCTGCCATATCCTTGGTGCTTCCTAATGAAGTAATAATAGAAGAGTAGAGAGAAGAAAGAAATTTAAACAAGATAAAATAATTTATATGTTAGTAAATGAGTAAAAAGTTTACACAGATACAAATTAATGACTGAAATGTTAAGAATATTGATACACTCAATTCAATAATCATCATACTAAAATAAAATCTAGGTTACCGTGTCCTAAATAGAAAATGTTTAAAAAGAGAGAGAGAACAAAGTTATGAAAATGATTAATAATCCTAACAATTGATATAAGTACCCTAAATCCAAACTTTGAAATCTGTGCCATCTCAATTGTACAGACTAAAACCCAAGAATACATTGCTTATTATTTCACTTCTATTAAAATGGCCACTATTAAAAAGACAGAAAACTACAAGTGTTGGAGAGGATGTGGACAGAGAAGAACGCTTATTCACTGTTGTTGGGAATGCAGAATGGTACAGCCACTGTGAAGGACTGTTTGACAGTTCCTAAAGAAGTTGAATATAGACTGCCACGTGACCCTGCAATACCATTACTGGGTATATACCCAAAAATCTGAAGCAGTGACACAAACTGACACCTGCATACCGATGTTCATAGCGGCATTATTCATGATTGCCAAAAGCTGGAAACAATCCAGGTGTCCATCAACGGATGAATGGATAAACATATTGTGAAACCTCATGTGAAATACGAATATGGGTAATATTGCATATATAAGATGGTTTTTATAAAATATAAATACAAATAAATAAACTAAAGAGACGGAAACAGAATAGCAGCTGTGCATGGCAATGAGGTTTTTGGTTTTTTGTTTATTATTTTTATTATTGGAATAATGAAAATGCTCTAATAATGACTGAAGTGATGAATGCACAACTATGTGATTATACCAAATACCACTGACTTTGGATGGATTTATCCTATATTAATATGTATCAATAAAATCGGCTTGTTTAAAAAAAAAAAGAGGGAGAGATGCAACCAAAGTAAATATATTTAAATTTTAGGCTAGGGGAAAAACATGTCAATTAAAGTTAAACAGAAGGAGAACACTGGTTACAATACCAATTTTAGATGAAGCAGGCTTTGGGGAAAACTATTAAATGAGATTTAAATGATAAAAAACAATATACTAAAATTACTAATGAAGACAATGTTAAACTTTTACATCAAAATGCATAAAACCAAAGCTATTGAAAATACAAGGAAAATCAGAAGAAATACGTAACAACACAGGGAACTGTGATTCACTACTATCAATTCACAATAGGATGGGGAGCGGGTGTAGGTGTAGCTCAGTGGTTGAGAACCTGCTATCCCATGTAAAAAAAATTTACAATAAGGTAACAGGCTGATGCAGCAGGACCTCACAGCAAGGGGGAGATAAGCAGACACGGAAAAGACGCACAGCGAATGGACACAGTAAAACACAAGCAGCAAGGGGGGGATAAACAAATAAAAATAAATAAATCTTTAAAAAAAAAAAAAAAAGAAATAAGCTCATGAAGGGCCTTTAATTCCATACTCTCCTGAGGTTGATAGAAGGCCATCGAAGGGTATTAAATAGTAAATTTACACTATCAAATATACATCTATCTCAACAAAACAGTACTAACAGCAGGCATGTCAAATATATAACAAGAATGCCCCACTCTTTCCTGCAAACATAAAAGACATTCTGAAAGGTGCTCCTGCCCCACTGAACCCAAATCAGGACTCATAATGCCTCTCAGGATGGACTTCCAGGAAGATGAAAAGATGAAAAAAAGGAGATGAACCGTGGGGAAAGTAGCTCAGACACCCGAAGATCTATTAGATCTATTTTAAAGATTTATTTATTTATTTATTTATCCCCCCCTTGCTGCTTGTGCTTGCTGTGTCCATTCGCTGTGTGTCTTCTCCGTGTCTGCTTATCTTCCCCTCGCTGTGAGGTCCCGCTACATCAGCCCCTCGCGCCACGCGGGCCGGCCTGTCCTCACAAGGAGGCCCCGGGAAGCGAACCCGGGGCCTCACACATGGTAAACGGGGGCTCTATCTGTTGAGCCACACCCGCTTCCCGTTGTGAGGGCTTCCTCCATCAGCCCACTAGGCTGCGGGGGCCGGCCTGCCCTCACAAGGAGGCCCCGGGAAGCGAACCCGGGGCCTCCCATATGGTAAACGGGGGCTCTATCGACTGAGCCACTCCCGCTTCCCATATTAAATCTATTTTACAAATGAAACGGGAAAATGTACATGTGGAGCGTTTAGCTTACAAAGAAAACGTGTCTGCCATGCAACAGTACTGTGCAGAACCCCAAAACAGGAGACATAACAACAGCTTGCTTTCAAATAAAATTATTTTGCTTCCTTTCCAATGAGATTACAGGCACTGTCAGCCAATGACTAAAGACCTTTTTGTTCCCTTATCACCTGACTTTTATGTTGAATCAAACTCACAGACTTTAGATCAAGCCTCCATACATTCTGGAATAATTATCTCTATTAAATTACATCTGGCGCTATGGTGATTTGGAGTCATGTACCCTAAAAAACATGTTCTTACACTTAATCCATTTCTGTGGGTGTGAACCCATTTTTAGTTCCTTTTGATGATGTTATTTCAATTAAGGTGTGGCCCAGGCCAATCAGGACTCCTATTACTAGAGTCCTTTATAAGTGGGATAAAGACAGAGAGTAAGGCCTTGGAGACCAAGATGGCGTCGATCTAGGGAAGGTTTAGATCACAGAAGGGCTACAATGGGGGCTGCAGAAGTTCATTGGTGAGGGGTATCTGGGATGGGGGATTCATGGAAGTAAGTTCATCTGAATATACATGAAAGATATATAAAATTGTTCAAATGATCAAGGGATGGGGCATGGTCACAGAGGGTAGACAATCACTCAATAAATGAGGGAATCTGAATTCCCAGCCTGGAGAACTCTGCCACATTCTCCAAGGGAGCAGCAGCAGTCCCCTGAGTGCAGAGGCAGTGTCTGGCAAAAGAGGATGG
>JAQZBX010063978.1:0-16590 GCA_029593785.1 Cabassous unicinctus
AGTAAATTACAGACCAATCTTTCTAATGAATATAGGTTCAGATATTCTCAACAAAATACTTGCAAATTGAACCAAACAGCATATCAAAAGACTTATGCATTATGACCAAGTGGGATTTATTCCTGGTATGCAAGGCTAGTTCAACATAAGAAAATCAATCAACATAATGCACCACATTAACAAATTGAAGGGAAAATCACACATGATAATCTCAGTCAATGCATAAAAGGTATTCGAGGGAGGCAGATGTGACTTAAATGGTTGGGCGTCCATCTTCCATATGGAGGAACCTGTGTTTGATCCCCAGGGCCTCCTGTTATAATAAAAAAAATATATAGAAGGCATGTGGGCTACCTAGCACCACGAGGGGCACCAGGCCCTGCTAGGGGGGCACCACCAGGAGTGCCATAAATTCCCGGAAGCAGGTGAGCCCCTAGGCCATGCAAGTGGGTGAGCCCCCAGGCCCTACAAGCAAGTGCACCACCAGGCCCTGTGTGCAGGCATGCCAGGCCCTGTCAAGCAATGCAGCATGATGATGACGTAACAGGAGAGTGACACAAAGGGAGAGCCAAGATGAGACATGCCGAAAAACCAGGAACTAAGGTGGTGCAGGTGGCAGAATGCCTCTCTCCCACATCGGAGGTACCCAGGTTCGAATCTCGGTAAGACAGGAGAAGGATGAGAAGAGAGGGCAGGAAACAGACACAGAAGATTCCCCAGTGAATGGACACAAAAATAGCAAAAATGGGGGAAGGGGTTTAAAAATGGATAAAAGTAAAATAAATAATCTTTTTTAAAAAAGGCATTCAACAATTTCCAGCATTCTTTTGTGATAAAAACATTTCAAAAGTTAGGAATAGTAGGGAAATACCTCAATATGATAAAAGGTATATATGAAAAATTCACAGCCAACATCATACTCAATGGGGAAAGTTTGAAAGCTTTCCCTCTAAGATTGGGAGCAAGACAAGGATGCCCACTGTCACCATTGTTATTCAATATTGTACTAGAAGTTCTAGCTAGGGCAATTAGACAAGAAAAAATAAATAAATGCATCCAAATTGGAAAAGAGGAAGTAAAGCTCCCACCGTTTGCAGATGACATGATCCTGTACTTAGAATATCCTGAATTATCCACGATAAAGCTACTTGAGCTAATAAATGGGTTCAGCAAAGTGGCAGGATACAAGATTAACACATAAAAATTCATGTTTTTGTACACTAGTACTGAACAATCAGAGGAGGAAATCAGGGGTGAAATTCCACTTTCAATAGCAACAAAAAGACCTAAATACCTAGGAATTAATTTAACCAATGAAATACAGGACCTATATGCAGAAAACTACAAAACATGCTAAAAGAAAATTTAAAAGACATAAACAAGTGGAAAGACATTTCTACCAAGTTAATGTTAACAGGCCAAAACAGTCTCTTCAACAAATGATGCTGGGACAACTGGATATCTACAACCAAAAGAATGAAAGAGGACTCTTTTATCATTCCCTTTACAAGAATCAACTCAAAATGCATTAAAAAACCTAAGTATAAAAGCCAAGACCATAAAACTACTAGAAGAAAATGTGGGGAAACATCTTTAAGACATTTTAGTAGGTGGTGGTTTCTTGGACCTTACACCCAAAGCACTTGCAACAAAAGAAAAAATTGATAAATGAGACCTCCTAAAAATTAAACACTTTTGCACCTCACAGGACTTTGTCAAAAAGGTGAAAAGGCAACCAACTCAATGGGAGAAAATATTTGGAAATCACATATCCTATAAGGGTTTAATATCCAGACTATATAAAGAGATGTTAACAATAAAAAAACAAGCAATCCAATTAAAGAATGAGCAAAAGACTTAAATAGACATTTGTCCAAAGAAAAAATACAAATGGCAAAAATAACCACATGAAAAAATGCTTAACATCACTAATGATTAGGGAAATGCAAATCAAAACTACAATGAGATATCATTTCACACCTATCAGAATGGCCACTATTAAAAAGACAGAGAACTACATGTATTGGAGAGGATATGGAGAGATAGGAACACTTATTTTCACTGTTGGTCGGAATGCAGAATAGTACAGCCTCTGTGGAGGACTGTTTAGCAGTTTAGCAAGTGATTTTAGACTTGCACATTACCCTGCCATATCACTACCCATTATATACCCAGAAGAACTGAGAGCAGTGACACGAACAGATATCTGCACACCGATGTTCATAGCAGCATTATTCACAATTGCCAAAAGTTGGAAAGAACTCAGGTATTCATCAGCAGATGAATGGATAAACAAATTGTGGCCTAGTCACATAATGGAATATTATGCATCTGTAAGAAGAAATGAAGTCATAAAGCATATGACAACATGGATGAACCTAGAGACATTATGTTGAGCAAAGCAAGCCATACACAAATGGACAAATACTGTATGATTGCATTACTATGAACCAAATATATTGAGTAACATATTGTATGATTAAAAAAATTCTTTAAATGTATCCAGTACAATTAATTGAGAAATATATGTTTTTATTAAAAAGTAAAATAAAATAGAAGGGTAATAAGAAACAGTGGAGAAAAATGAACAGTCATATCAGGTAGAATATAAGTGCATCATCAACTATGAAGAAACTCATTTGACATTATGACATATTTCCTTACCCAGAAATCCATTTTCCCTTTAATTCAAAGAGTTTACCATAACTACAGATAAAGAATTAATTATTGAATAAAGTCATTAATAACATTACACACAGTAGTTATTAACATTACAATGGAAATGTCTTATCACTAAGACTGGAAAGGTGTATCACATATTTAGTTGGGAGGTCAATAAATAATAAGTAATTACAATGGCTGAAACTTTTAATTCTTACACTGATTTTTATTAGTTATGCATTATCTTTATTTATTTTTTAAATAAATTCCCATTATAAAAGTCACCTATTTCTGTGTGTTGCTCACAGCAACTTTTTAAAACAAATAATTCTTTGCAGTATATCATTCATACATGGACACACATAATCAATAAGTTTTAATTAAAATTTGTGAATTTATAAAAAAAAAAATGTATGTCATCATACAAGGCTCCTATACATCTCCCCAACACGAACACCTTGTATCGTTGTGAAATATTTGTTGCAAACTATTAAAGAATATCTTCACAATATTACTTCTAACTGTAGCCCATATCTTACATTTGGTGTATTTTCCCCCAAACCACCCAAATATTTACACTCTATATTAGTATTATATATTTGTTATCATTCATGAGAAAATGTTCTCATTTTGTTCTGCTAACCACAGTCCATTATCCACAATTGGATCCCCTGGGTTATATAGTCCCATGCTTTGTACAATCCACTAAAGATGTACATTCAGTAGCTCTCATTTTCAGAATTGTGCTACCATCACCTCAGTCAATTTTAGAAGGTTTTCATTGCTCTGAAAGGAAAAATCACATAACACTTTATGCCCCCTGTATTAGTCAGCCAAAGGAGTGCTGATGTAAAATACCAGAAATTGGTTAGTTTTTAAAGGGAATTTATTTGGGGTAGAAGCTTACAGTTACCAGGCCATAAAGCATTAAGTCACGTCCCTCACCAAAGTCTATGGCCACATGTTGGAGCAAGATAGTTGGCAATGTCTGCCAGGGTTCAGACTTCCTGGGTTCCTCTATTCCTGGGGCTTGCATCTCTCCAGGCTCAGCTCCTCTGTTTCTTTCAGAAGGTCAGCTGTAGACTATGAGGCTTTCTAGGCTTTGCCTCTCTCCTCAAGGCCAGCTGTGAACTGTCAGGCAAACAGCTCATCATTTTTCCCAGGGCATTTTCTTCTCCTTCACAATCAACTTCTCTGTGTGCTTACATCTTCCAGCTCCAGCATTAAAACTCTGCATCAGAACTCCTACATCAAAACTCTAAACAACTCCTCTGCTCTGCCATGTAATTTTAGTTCTGAGTCCCCACCCACCAAGGGGTGGGGACTCAATGTCCTACTGATGTGGCCCAATCAAAGCCCTAATCATAACTTAATCATGCCCAGAGGAAGAGATCAGTTTACAAGCATAATCCAGTATCTATTTCTGTATCTCATAAATAATGCCAAACTGCTACTCCACCCTCTGAATTCCAAAAATACATTACAACATTCAAAAAACCTTAAATCAGTAACAATGCAAGTACAAAATCATATCATAATCAGTTTAAAGAAATAGTTTGTCTTGGGGCAAAATCCCATCTGCTGTAGACCTCTGAAACTTACAAAACAATTTATCTGCTACCAATAAACAAATGGACAGACAAACAATAAACATTTTCATAACCATAAGGATAAATTGGGAGCCAAACATGAGTCATGGGTCCTGTACATTTCAAGAAACTTGCAGGACATACTTCATTAGATGTCAAAGTCTGAGAGAAATTCTTAAGATGATGGTTTCTTCTCCTTGGGACCACATGGCGACCCACCCTTTCTGCAGGCTTGCCCAACGACCATTTTCTTAGTTCCACCCTCATCACGCATCTGGGTGTTGACCAAGCTCTGGACCTCACCCTCCAAGAGCATTGTGGTGATTGCCACACCTTACCCAATCTTTGGGTTAGAGTCTTAGGCCCCCTAGCACATTGAGGTGAAGACAACATTCCACCTAACCTTTGGCATACAGGCTCAACCCTCTCAGAGCAATAAGTTGATGACCTGACCTTCTCTAATCCATGGGGGACAGGTGCACCACTCTCAGATCAATGGGACATCAACCTCAACCTCTCTAATCCTTGAAGAATGTACTCCAACCTCTCTTCACCCTGGGGTGGCAAAACTCTCACTGAAAATGGGTGGGAACAGCCCCCCTCTTCAACAGTCTGGGCAAAATCACTATCTCTGTACACATGGGTGGAGTTCCTCTCTTGGCCCAAGGAGATATCTAAATTCCAGATCTCAGCTTCCATGGTTTTCTTCTTAAAGCTGTTTCTCCATCAATCTCTCCTTTCCATGTCCCTTTTAGTCCAAGCAGACAGTAGTTTTGTTCATATAACATTCTAAAAAATCTTGTTCGTTTAGCATGCAAGAAGCAGGGGTCTAAGCCATCAGACAGTAACACTTTCCACAAGACTTTTTGAGATAACTGCATCTTCAAACCTGATTTACAAGTTCAAAGTTTAGTTAAGTCCTGGGGCACTATTGTCAGGAAGCTTGATTTCCAGAGGCTTGGAATATCCAAAATCAGTTTGTTTTCTTCATGTCCAAAAATAGAGTTCTCAGCATATTTCTTTCATCTAACATTTTGCTATAAGCTGCAAGGTTAAGCCAAGCCATATTCTCCGGTTTTACTTTGAAAATTTCTTCAGCTAAATGCCCAGGCTCACCATTTTCAAATTCTCCCTCTACAAAACATCAGGAGTTAAACTTGTTAAGTTCTCTACAACTTTAAAACATGGATCACTTTTGCTCCAGTTTCTCATAATAGTTTCATTACTTAATTCTAAGGCATCATAAAAAGTCTCTTCAGCATCGACATTACTAACAACAGTCTCTTCAAAACAATTAAGGCCTTTTCCATCAAGCTTCTCACAATTCCGCCAAAAATACCCCTTACCCATTTATAAAACTGTTCCAGCATTTTGGTAATTGAAAAAGCACTACGCCACTCCTGGTACCAAATTCTGTATTAGCTAAAGGGGTGCTGATGGAAAATACCAGAAATTGCTTGGTTTTTATAACGGTATTTATTTGGGGTAGAAGCTTACAGTTACCAGGATATAAACGTTAAGTTACTTCCCTCACCAAAATCTATGGCCACATGTTGGAGCAAGATGGCTGCTGATGTCTGCCAGGGTTCAGGCTTCCTGGGATCCTCTCTTCCTGAGGCTTGCCTTTCTCCAGGCTGAGCTCCTCTGTTTCCTCCAGAAAGTCAGTTGTAGACTATGAGGCTCTCTAGGCTTTGCCTCTCTCCTCAAGGCCAGCTGTGAACTGTCAGGCAAATGGCTCGTCTCTTTTTCCAGGGCCTTCTCTCCTTCCTCACAACCAAGCTCCTCTGTGTGCTTACTTCTATGGCTCCAACATTAAAACTCAGCATCAGAACTCCAATATCAAAACTCCCATTAAGTCCTCTGCCCTGCCATGTAGTTTTATCTCTGAGTCCAAGGAGCGGGGACTCAATGTCCTACTGACGTGGCCCAATCAAAGCACTAATCATAACTTAATTATGACCAGAGGAACAGACCAGTTTGCAAGCATAAACTAATATCTCTTTTTGGAATTCATAAATAATGTCAAACTGCTACACCCCCCCTATTGTAGTCCCTTCATATTAAAAAATGTATCTTCTTCCCATTGCTGCAAAATATTACAATATTACAGATAACTATCATCCATAAACTAAATAAGTTGTAATTTTCTCATGTATCACCATATTATTAGCACTGTGTAAATGAAATGCATTCTTATATTCATAGTATTAACCAAAATCATCATCCGCCACCAAAATCACTGTATTATACATTCCCTAGATTATTCTCTAGCTTCTTTTCAATTGACATTTATATCCACAGACTACCCCTTTCAGCCACAATCTCATTTATAAATCAATAGTTTTAGTTATATTCACTGTAATGTGTTACTCAGAACTCTATTCATTTCCACACTTTGACAATTAACCTCATTATTAATGCTACTTACATTGAGCATCAGCTCCCATTCTCAACCCACATTCAATTTTCTAGAAACCTATAGTCTAGAGTTTAAATCCATGTGTTTACTCATTGTAATTAGTCCATATTAGTGAAACCATACAGTATTTATCGTTATGTGCCTGGCTTATTTCACTCACCATAATATCCTCTAGTTTCATCCATGTTGTCATATGCATCCTAATTTCATTTCTTCTTACAGTTAAATAGTATTCCATTGTAGGTGTATACCACATTTTGTTTATTCACTCATAGTTTGATGGACATTTGGGCTTGTACCATATTTTAGTAATTGTGAATAATGCTGGCATGAACTTTGGTGTGTAAATGTCAGTTCCTGTCCTTGTTTTCAGTTCTTCTGAATATATTTATAGTAATGGGATTGCTGGATCATATGGATTTCTATAGTCAGCTTCTTGAGGTACTACCAAACTGTCTTCCACAAAGGCTACACCAGTCTACATTCCACCAACAGTGAAGGAGTTTTCCTGTTTCTCCACATCCCTTCCAGCACTTGTAGCTGTTTTTTTTTTTTTTTTCAGGAATGGCCATTATGTACGGTGAGAAATGGTATCTTATTGTAGATTTGATTTGCATTTCCCTAACAACTAGTGATGCTGAGCATTTTTTCATATGCTTTTTGGCCATTGGGATTTTCTCTTTGTAGAAATGTCTATTCAAGTCTTTGTCCCATTTTTTAAATTGGGTTGCTTGTCTTTTTACAATTGCTTTGTATGATCTCGTTATATAACATGGATATCAAACCCTTATTGGATATGTAGTTTCCAAATATTATCTCCCAGTGATTAGACTGCCTTTTTACATTCTTGGCAAAGTCTTTTGAAGAATGAAAGTGGTTAATTTTGAGGAGGTTCCATTTATCTTTTTCTTTCATTCCTCATGCTTTGTGCACAAGGTTTAAAAAAATACTGCGCACCACAAGATTTTGAAGATGTTTTCCTACATTTTCTTTTAAGAGCTTTATGGCCATCACTTTTATATTTAGGTCTTTCATCCATTTTGAGTTAATTTTTATAGAAGGTGTGAGATAGGTGTCATCTTTCTTTCTTTTGGAAATTTCTCCCAGCCCCATTTGTTGAATAGTGATCTGGACCAGCTGGGTGGGGTTGACAGCCTTGTCAAAAATCACTTCACCATAATATTAGTTGATATTTCTGATTTCTTTATTGGGTTTCATTGGTCAATCTATCTATCTTTATGCCAGTACCATGCTGTTTTTAACACTATTGCTAAGCAATATGCTTTAAAGTCAGGAAGTGAGAGTCCTCCAACTTTGTTCTTTTTAAAGACATTTTGGTTATTTGGGGCTCCTTACCCTTCCAAAGAAATTTGATATTTGGCTTTTCCATTTCTGCAAAAGAGCCTTTTGGAATTTTTATTGGGATTGCATTGAACCTGTAAAACACTTTGGGTAGGATTGAAATCTTAACAATATTGAATTTTCTAGTCCATGAACATGGGCTGCCCTTCCATTTATTTAATATGCCTTCAGTTTCTTTTATCAATGTTTTGTAGTTTTCTAAATACAGATCCTTTATGTCCTTGGCTAAGTTTATTCTTAAATATTTGCTTTTGTTAATCATTATTATAAATGGAATTTTTTTTTCTGATTTTCTCCTCAGATTGCCCATCAGTAGTATATTAAAATACTACTGATTTTTGCATATTAATCTTCTATGCCTCCACTTGAGTCATTCTCAAGATAATGATTTCTTCTCCCTGTAGCCTCATGAGGACGCACTCTTTCCACAGACTGGCCCAATGGCCATTTTCTTGGTTCCACCATCATCAAGCACCTGGGTAGTGATGAAGCTCCAGACCTTACCCTCCAAGTACCTTTGTGGTGATGGCGACACATTCCCTGACCTCTAGGGCAAAGTCTTAACCTCCCTAGTACAATGAAGTGAAGACAACATCCTCCCTAACTTTGGCATACAGGCCTAACACTCCCAGAGCAACGAATTGGTGGCCTGGCCTTCCCTAATCCATGAGGTAGAGGCTCACTCCTCTCAGACCTATGGGGTGTCAAGCTTAACCTCCCTAGTCCTTGGGGAATGTGCTCCACCTCTCTGTACCCTGGTATGGCAAAACATCCTTGAGTAGCAGGCAGGAACATCCACCTTCTTCAACTGCCCAGGCAAACTCACTCTCTCTGTATACATGAATGGGGTTCCTATCTTGGCCTGAGGTGATGTCTTATTTCCAGATCTCAGCTTCCATAGTTTTCCCCTTAAAGCTGTTTCCCCTTCAATCTCTCCCTTCCATATCCCTTTACTTCCATGCTGAGAGAGATCTTGTTCATACAGCTATTACAAAAAGTTTGTTGGTTTAGCATGCAGGAAGCAGGGGTCCAAGCCATAATACAGGAAGACTTTCCACAAGTTTTTCTTAGATAACTGCATTTTCAATCCTAATTTAGAAGTTCTAAGTTTAGTTAAGTCTCAAATGGGGCACTATTGTCTGGGGCTTTGATTTCCAGAGGCCTGGAATTTCCAGAATCAGTTTCTTTGTGCCTAACAATTCAGTTCTCAGCTTATCTCTCTTATACAGCATTTTGCTATAAGGTGAAAGAGGAAGGAAAGCCACATTCTCTGATTTTACTTTGGAAAGTTCTTCAGCTAAATGCTCAGGTCCCCATTTTCAAATTCTGTTTTCCATAAAACATCAGGAGTCAATCTTGTTAAGTTCTCTGAAACTTTAAAACACAGATTGACTTTCCTCCAGATTCCAATAATAGTTTCATCATTTACTTCGAAGGCATCATAAAAAGTCTCCTCAAAGCACTTCAAACATTTCCCAATTCCTCCAAAAATACTCCTTACCCATTTAAAAACTCATTCCAGCATTTTGTTAATTGCAAAAGCACTTCCCCATTCTCCGGTACCAAATTCTGTATTAGTCAGCCAAAGGGGTGCTGATGCAAAGTACCAGAAATCTGTTGGCTTTTATAAAGGGTATTTATTTGGGGTAGAAGCTTACCAGACTATAAAGCATTAAGTTACTTCTTTCACCAAAGTCTATGGCCAAGTGTTGGAGCAAGATGGTTGCTGATGTCTACCAGGGTTCAGGCTTCCTTTGTTCCTCTCTTCCTGGGTCTTGCCTCACTCTGAGCTCAGCTCTTCTGTTTCCTTGACAAGGTCAGCTATAGAGTCTGAGGCTTTCTAGACTTTGCCTCTCTCTACAAGGTCAGCTGTGAACTGTCAGGCGAATGGCTTGTCGCTTTTCCTGGGGCCTTCTCTCCTTCCTCATGAACAAGCTCCTCTTTGTGCTAGCTTCCCATGTCTACAGCTCAAAACTCAGCAGCAGAACTCCAACTGTGTCCTTTACCATGTCTTTTATCATTGTGTCCCCACCCACCAAGGGGCAGGGATTCAACACTCTACTGATGTGGCCCAATCAAAGCCCTAATCATAATTTAATCATACCAAGAGGAACAGACCAGTTTACAAGAATAATCCAATATCTATTTTTGGAATTCATAAATAATGCCAAACTGCTAGAAGCAGTCAAGTAGAATATGAATTATAAGAGATGTTCTTGATGTTTGTGTTTTTTAAATAGTTGTTTATTAACTTTTCACCATGTCTGAAATCACAGTTGTAATGTATTCTAAATTTTCACATGTGTGTGGATCTAATTCAATATTCTACTCTGTTTTATTGATCTCATTTGTGTGCTATTTAACAAGTGATATCATTGGATTTTATCTACAATGTCATTTGGTATCTGGTAAGCACAACATACTCTCATTACTAATGTTTCTTAGAATTTTGCCAAATCTTGCATATTTATTTTTCATATTAAATTTCAAATAAGCTAGACTAGGCACAAAACAAATTTCATTTAGTGTTTTCAATTAAATTGATTTAAAAGATTAATTTAGGAGGAGTTTATATTTTTAGAGAATTGAGAATTTCTATTCATCATCATGAAAGGTTTTTTTTTGCTTAGTGAGATCCTCATTTATAATCTTAGAGGTGCTTTACATTTTCCTTATATAGATGTAGCACTTTTCTCCATATTTCTACTGTTTTGGATTTTGGTGTTGCTCTTGCTTTTGTAAATGGGTTCTGGCCTTCTATTATATTTTCCAAAGTTCTGTTGTTGAAAGGTAGGGAATTTATGAGTTTAAAATTTTTTAAGTAAGATAATATTAACACTATAAAAATTCATCTCTTTAATTGTACAGCCCTGTGAAATTTGCAAAAACATAATTTGTGTAACCGTCACCACAATACTGATGCAGATTGATTTATCCACTGAAATTTTTCTCCTACCCTTTGTAATCAACCTCTCCCCTACTTCCAGGTCCATGAAAATCTTTATTGGTCTCTATCCCTATAGTTTTGCCTTTTCCAAATGTCACTTAAATTGAATTTGTTAGTCCTTTAAGCCTGCATCCTTACACTTTGCATTATACATTTGAAATTTCTCCATGTTATTATGGGTATCAGTAGTTCATTCCTTTTTTACTGCTGGGAAGTGCTCCAATTTATGGATGTATTAAAATTTCCTTATTCATTTTCCATTTGAGAAATATCTAGGTTGTTTCTGAAAGGCATATTGCAGGAGGACTATCTTTCAAAAATATGAAATAAAGATGTTTTCAGGAAACAAAATTTAAAAGAATACTTCAGCAAAAGAGTTGAAGGATAAGATATAATAATGGAAGTCCTTCAAGTAGAGGGAGATTAATGCTAGGTGTAAGTATGGATCTGCACAAAGGAATGAAGATTACCAAAAATAGTAACTACGTGCATAAATATATAAGATTTTTCTCATATTACTTACATCTATTTATAATATTTTCACTGTTAACAATAAAATAAACACTATCAATATAACCTAGAAGACCATGTCAATAAAATTAATAGTTGCCTGAAAGGATTTAGGAAGCAGGATTTACAGCATTTCTCTCACTCTGAATGAGTAATTTAAAAGTAATGGATATAGTATGTTTCTATGACTACTGGGATTCAGTATATCATAATCTATTTGGAGAAATAGAGCAGGGTTTTCTTATACTCATAAAGAAGGAGAATCTTGCAAACTTAGAGAAAGAGACTATGTGTATATACAGAAGTCTTTATAAAATCTCACCATCTTAGTCGGACAAAGGGGTGCTGATGCAAATTACCAGAACTCTCTTGGCACTTACAAAAGGGTATTTATTTGGGTTATAAGATTACAGTTCCCAGGCCATAGAGTATAAGTTTTTTCCCTCACCAAAGTCTGTTGCTACGTGTTGGAGCAAGGCAGCTGCCGATGTTTGCCAGGGTTCAGGCTTCCTGGGTTCCTCTCTTCATAGGGCTCCTTTTCTCTATAGACTTAGCTCCTCTGTTTCTGCCACAAGTTCAGCTGTAGACTAGGAGGCTCTCTAGGCTTTGCCTATCTCCACAAGGCCAGCTGTAAACTGTCAGGCTTGTCTCTTTTCCCGAGGCCTTCTCTCCTTCCTCACGACCAAGCTCCTCTGTGCTTACTTCCACAGACTCCAGCATCAGAACTCCAACATCAAAACTCCAACTCGAAAAACTCCAACTCTGTCCTTTACCATGTCTTTTATCTTTGAGACCCCTCCCATCAAGGGGTGGGGCTCAATGCCATACAAATGTGTCCCAGTCAATGCCCTAATCATAATTTAATCATGCCCAGATGAACACACCAGTTTACAAGCATATTCCAATATCTAATTTGGAATTCGTAACTATAAAAAACTGCCAAACAGCTACACCCACTCATTCCTGCTTCCTTGCAAAAGACAGCCATAGGATGAAGACGAGAAACTCCGTAAGGAGGAACATTTCATTTCAATTTCCCCTCCTTCAGCATCTGATGTGCAGTTGGATGTAATATTTCCAGGGATTGCACTGTTGGTGCATTTCTGTTGGCACATTGATTTGAGCTTTTTTCTGTACTTAAGGAAATGATGATGAGTAGGGATGGCATCCTTTGGACACACAGAAAGATCCACCATTGAGGGATATTCTTTCAGACAAAAGTGAGAGCCAATGGGGATCTAGTGGAACATTTATTCACTTACATAGGGCTCTAGGGCATGGATTCCATCTATCTGACTGCTTAGATTTCTGTCCCTGTAAGAGGATGTCAGTATGGAAGGATAAGGCTGATCCTTATTGTGAATTTCCTGGAATGTCACAGAATAACACTACCTGAATGATCATTGATTCTATACAGACAAAAATGCAACTGAATTTTGTTATTCCCTCCCATATGATTTTATTTCCTAGGGCCAAAATCTTCTGTAGTTCTACCAGGTTGCATTAACGATTTCAGCATGCATTATCATGGGAGCTAGAACTAATATTAGACAGGAGCCAGGTGGCAGATATATGCAGAACACATGGAGGCATTTTAAAATTAATTAGGAGACTTTGCATTATTTCATCATTTGTGCAGGAAGGCATAAACATGTAAAGTTTTATAGATATAATTATTAATGTGGATGTTTGAGGTTGCTTGTACTTGTCCTGACAAGTACAGAATATATAGGCTTCTTTGGAGTTGAAAGGAAAATTTGTGGAATAAGGATTATAGGAAATGAGTGAAAATTAGAATATGTGCTGAGAAAAATGTGTAGAAGAGTGATTGGCAAGAATAGCTAGAAAACTTGCCCAAGGAGTATTGAAAACCATGGTCACACTGGATTTTATAACTGTTGCTGTCGACATATAGTGTACAATTGTACAATTTTCTTCAGCATTGATTTACAATTAGGGAAAGCAAAAAAGATGGTGTCAAAATTTTTGGTTTCAATGCTTCAGTTAGTGTAGAGTATTACCACAGAAGAATAAAAAGTTTAATTTGACTTGATTTGAAAGGATTGTTATTTATTCATTCTACACTATTTGAGAATTGGATAATTGGCAAAGTTTATGCTAATCTGTTCTCTTAACTTCTAAATCTTGCGAAGATAAAGATATGCAATGCATTAGTCAGGAACAGATGTGTTTTGCTGTTATAACAAACAAATCCTGAAATGTCTGTGACTTGACTTGTACAATTTCATTTTTGTTCAGGAAAAATCCAAGGTTAAGTTAGATATCATGTAGGGCATTTGTAGTAGAGTTGCTCAGTAATCCAGGTTGTGTTCTCTTAATCTTGCCATGGTAATTCATTTCTTCTAGTCTTGCCTCAGGAGGGAAAATGGAAGCTAGATCATAGCACACTGGCTCTTAAATGTTTCAGCCTGGTGTAAAAAACATTACTACTGTGACAAAGTCACATGGTCCTTTTTAAACACCTTGGGATAACAATGTGTGTTCCAATGCAGCTACTGAAGGGCATGAGTTGGTGAAGCCGTGAGACCAAACAATGCACCTGGCACTTAGGCATAAGCTTTATTAGGAATTACAAACAAGATATCTTCTCCAATGGTGGCCATTCAGAGAATGAAGATAATGTTCCACAAAGAGATGAGAAAATGAGGGGTGATATAAGGAGTTTCAGAGCAAAGACATTCAATAGGTATGATAACAGAGTTTCTGCTAGGGTCACATGGTGCATACATATGGGATATGGTAGTGTTTTCATTACGCTCATAGGAAGGACATATACCAAGGTTGCTTCCAGCATTGGGAAGATTGTATCTTATGATACCATCTATGCTTTTTCTTTCTCCTGTGGAGGATTGTTAATCTTTAACTTATGTCTGGGACAGGCAGGTGGATATGTGTGGGAGAAATTGGTGTGGGAGGCCTTGTGTCTCAACAATCCACCCCGACTTAGAAGCTTTCATTGATCTTAGGACCAGCATTGCATCCACATTACACAGAATATTATGGGAGTGATCAAGAATATACAGTGGTACCTTGGTACTCAACATTAATTGTTTCTGGAAGGAAAGATGAGTACCAAAAACAATGAGTACCAAACAATTTTTTCCCTTAAGGAATAATGTAAACAAATTTAATGCTCTCTGAAACAAAACAATGCACATTTTTAAGGAAATATGTAAAAAACAAATAGTGTTGTATATCATTACTTTACATGAGAAATAAACCAAAAAATTTAAAAATGCATAGATTAAATAAAATAAAATCTTCACTTTACCAGTACTGAGAAGAGTCCATGGCCTAATGGGATGGTGGGAGGATAGTGATGAGGAGGAGAGGTTACATGGAGTGTTGCTTGGAAGGAGAGTCTCCCTCCAATAGAACATTGGGCACTTGCACTTCAAGTGTTCTTTCTCTTTTCTGCCTTTTTTGAACTTGCACCACAGGCTCTGACAGACACTTTGACCCCTTCACTAAAAGCTTATCCAATGAGGACTGACTCTGTCTTCTTTTCAGAATTCCTTGAAGTGTGAAATTGTTTGCACATTCAATACATTCATATTTCTGCTTGCCAGAGCTTTGTCCAGATGCTACTTCTCCACAGTTTTGATTTTCTGCCTATTTTACACACATTTCTTTTATCAAAGAAGTTACTGCCAAAATGTTTTCTTTATCTCAGTTAAATCTCCACCAGAATATTTTCTTACAAGCATAGTTTCACTGATAGCTGCCCTGTTTAACACTCCTGCTTGTGCAGGATGTTGTATCTCTTGGCCTTACTTTGCACAAGCTTCTGAACATTAAGATTTAAAGATTCTTCTTTCATACTTGCTACATCTGAATCACTCTTTTCTTCCACCTCCCATTCCTCCTCCTTTATATGGCAGATTTCTTTGTCTTTCTCTAGAAAATTTACTGTAGCTAACTGTACAACACATAGCAATAGCCAGCCCACTGCTGTGGCAGTGTGACTGCTATCTTTACTAAACTTTATCATCTTCTGTTCTTGCACCGCCTGCTCTACTCCTATCAGCCTTTTCAGGGCATCCCTGTACTCATGCAGGGTTCTACAACAGAAAAGCAAGTGGGCAACCACATATTCTTTCAGTGGTCACCACTCATCCAGGAATGCAGCCACCCCTCCCCACATGGACATTTTGGCCAACCTGGGATTTCCCCCACTGATTCTCCTTTCTCTGAGCTCATGCTTGCTAATGCACATGGTCCTTCAGTCTCCTGGCTGGCTCACCAATTGTTCCAACCCAACTCCTGAAGGGCACGAGTTGGTGTGGTGGCAAGAACAAAGAATGCACCTGGCACTTAGTCATGCATAAGAATTATAGGGAATTACAAGTAGGAGAGACTCTCCAATGGCAGCCAGTTGGAGAATGAAGATAGCACTCCACAAAGAGATGAGAAAATGAGGTGAGGTGTAATGGTTTTCTGAGCAATGACATTCCATAGGGTATGAGAACAGAGTTTCTGCTAGGGTAACATGAAGCATGCATATAGAGCCTGGTGATATTTTCACTACTTGTAGGAAGGATGTATACCAAGGACGTTTACAGCTTTGGGAAGATTTATGATACCACGTGTACATTCTCTCCCCTCTGTGGAGGATTGTTAACCTTTAACTTATGTCTAGGTCATGCAAGGCAGCTATCTGCTGAGGACCTGGGAGGCACCCTGGGTCCTCACAATGTATTTGGAGCTAATGGGTATTAGGTGATCATAATTGGATTGGTCATGATTGTGAAAAACTGATCTCCAATTTGAAATGGATTGCTTACTAATTGTTGCATAGTAATACATATGCATATATCATGAGACCAGACAAGGCTGTAGAGTAATTGGGGTTAATTCATTTCTTACAAAGTTAAAAGTGAAAACACAAAGCTTTTCAAGTGTCCTGGCTTCATCTGGATCCTCTTCTATTATCTAGATTCTCTCTCTTGGTATTGCATTTTAAGTTACTACATCTCAAGTGGTATGCAGTTGGTCTGTAATTTTCTATTCTAAGATGAATATGCACACTTTCTGCACTGTAATCAGATATTATTAACTTTCTCTTTTGTATTAGCTACTTT
>JAQZBX010063979.1:0-16569 GCA_029593785.1 Cabassous unicinctus
TTTTTCACACTTCATCTGTCCTCTTTATTATTTGTTATTTTGGTGATGTATGGAGAAAAAAGTCCCTCTCTCCTTGTGCATTTGCCTGGTGTGTGTTCTTGACTTTGTATGTATGGTACATGACTTGAAGTAATTGGCCAGGATAATTCACATGGAGTGATCCCATGTTTCACTAGGACAGAGATGGGGCAAATGGAACGACAGGAGCATGAAACCTGGGGTCCTACAGCCTCGGGTGTTGCAGCCCAGCTCCACACCTACTACCCCGGGGGGCTGTGGACAAAAACCAGTTCCTCTGGACCTCGGGATGCCCGTCTACAGCATGGAGATATTAGCACTTGCTATAGAGACTAGATCTGATGATTAAATGAGAATGAGTTGCTGACTCTTATAGGTGCTGAAGAATTGGTATCTCTTAATTCCCAGGGGATGTGGGGAATTCCCATCTCATTATTTGATCAGGTATCAGCTGAGCAGTCCAGCAGCGGGTGGGCAGGGGCTGGGATAGGCCCTCTGAGCAGCAGTGGTTCTTGGGGGTGGGTCCCCACACATTCATATTTTTGAAGGTCCTGGGTGAGTTTAATATGCAGCCAGGGTTGGAAAACCCTGGCAAAAAGCATGGTGGGCAATGAGTGATGCTTAAAGCACTCAAGGTCAGGTTTGTCTCTGGACGTTTTTGGGGTATTTCTGTGGCTTGAAAGTCTGAGCTGGATAATGTAGTAAAAATAATGATAAAATAGCAGAAGTATATTGCATTCATTATCTTATTTAAACTTTTACAACAAAATAACTCTTATTGTCACTATTTTATAGAGGAATTGAGATTGAGAGGGATTAATTTCAGGCCAGAATTTGAATTTGTCTCGTTCCAGAGTCCAAGAGCTTGCAATGTCCGGGAGGGAAAGGGAGCCGGGATCAAGCACAAAGCAACAGGAGAAAGTTTGGTGGTGGGAGAAAAGAAGAGAGATATGAATGGCACCCATCTTTCACCCACGTGGACTTAACCTTAGTCAAGCAATTAATTTAGAAGTGGCTGGTTATTAAACATCTGGTTGGGAAGGGTAAGGAATGATGCAATAGGAGTTCATGGTACAGTCCGTTGACTCATCCCAGAAGACAAGGAAGTTGAACAACTGTAGTACAAATTCTAAACCATTCAGCACTTAACAACTAATATAGCATGAGTGCAGATGAAATAATCAGGAAAGCTTCATGGAACCTACCACTGCAGTGGTAGGACTTGAGTCTTACCTCCGAGAATGCACAGGATTTGTTTTAACAGGGCAGAGAGCTTCACTGGTGTAGCCCAAACATGCTTTGAAAAATGCACAGTCTAGAGTGCAGATAGCCTGGATGCAGGGCTGGGAGACATTGGCTGTGAGTAGAAAGGAGGGGATGGAGCCCAGACAGAACTGGAAAGCCAGGGCCAGATTGTGATAAGGATAAGAACAGACAGGGTAAGAACAGGACAAGCATTGGAGAACACTGCTCTGTTATTAGGGGCAGGCCGGGGCCAGGAGAGTGGAGGCAGCTAGAACTGAAATCCAATCAGAAGTCTAGAACAGCCCCGCAGAGGGTGGGGTGGCAGGTGGAGCACCAAAGGCAAAAGTGGGAAAGGGGAGGTCCTTTAATGTCTTGTCTTTCTCTTGTTTAAAATTTTCCAAACTTTCAGGCTTGGAGAGACAGGTAGGCTTGCCCCGTGAGTGACCCAGAAGGCTCTGTGGAAGGCCAGGACATGAGCTAGACTCAGGGCTTCTGCTCCCTGCTCCCTGCTCCCCACAAGGCCGTCGGGTGCTGGTAGCTGACGTTTCCTGACAGTTCCCTGCACATTGGCTCCTAAATTTAGCTTGTCCTTCTAACAAGGCCAAGGCCTAGTATGTGGCTGTGCCCCGGCCCAAGCAAGCCTTTCCATAGGATGCCCGTGGAGGGGACCCATGCATCTGTCTAGCATCCAGGGACACCAGTATGCACCCAAGCTCCTAAACCAATGAGTAGGTTAAAAAAGTTATATCTGTTAAGTGTAATTTATGTGGTTCTTTACAATTACAGAACACAAATAAAAACAAACAAACAAAAAACAAAAAACCCCAGAGCTCAGAGAGGTAAAACACATTTCCCAAAATCACACTGGCAGGATGTAGTGTACTTAGAAGTCTAGTCCAGGACTCATATTTCCAAGTTCAGAGTTCAAAATGAAACCAAAAAGATGCAGTGATAAATAAATTTACCCCCAATAGTTTTGGACATGGGGCTCAAAACTAGCTGGTGGCTATCTGTCAAAGAATTGCAGATTATGAACCTGGACATTAAATTAGATCCTGTGCCCTTAGAAACTTTTCAGTGTGCAAGATGCTCGGCAGCCCTGTAGTATACATATTACTTCTGTAATCTGTTTCCTTCCACCAGGATAGTGGAGTTCTGGCTTCTAGAGCTAATTCTTTCACTTAGCATGGGCAGGCTCATTTATGAAATAATGGATTGTATGATTCATTAGTAGACTTTCATGGTACATGCAATGTATCCAATAGCAACAATTAATGGGGTGTTCATAATTTCTCATTCCATGAATTTGTGTGGTGTATAACACTAGCCAAGTTTGTGCATGTAATAGCAATAGCTAATTTTCAGAGCATATTATATATGCTGAATGTACCATTCATTTCAAAATTTAAATCAAATACAACATTGGTACATTCATGAATTATCAAATCATTTGCCCTTCTAATGTTGAGGGAACAATGTCTACTTATGCATTTATGATCTGATAACTTGTTTGGCATGAAAAAAGTGAGCAAATACTATGAAAAAGAGAAACACAAGAGAACCATAGCTTGAGCCTGAAGCCCTGGACATAGGATATGAAATTTAAATACACTTTAAGTATCCAAGAATATTTTACCTTTCTAACAACCATTAATGACTTAACTCAAGAAAGGGCTCCTTAGTTTTAAAAATTAACAGAGTCTTACTCATGGCATAGTGCAATTAATACCATTATTTAAAGTCTTCCTAGTTGCTCTTCTCTTTTGCATATATTAGCAGCAAGTGTTTGGTGTTTAACTTATTACATACATTTTATTTTGATCACTGAACACCAAAAATTTCCTTCTAAAGTTTCAACTACCTAGATGATCTGTTTATTCCTTGCAAATTACTCTCCTGACAGAATGCCTTTCAAATAATAGTCATGTAGTATATGTTTGCTAATTTGAATTTATTAAATTGGTTGTCAACTTTTCCTTTTGTTTAAAAAATGAGTTGGGAAAACCCTTGGTAATGGCAATCCCTTGGAAAAGGTGGTGAAACAAAAGTTTTAAGTTAAATCATGTTCACAAAATTAAAGAACCAAGATTGTGGTAAGTATTATCATACAGAAAATATGTGAGTGCAGCAAATATTAACAATATTCGAGAATGCTTCTATGCAGCCAATGACAAGCTTGCAAGAACTTGTGCACTTCATTAAAGTCAATGAAGTGTACCCGTTCATCTTGGCATTATTCATAATCGAAACATTTCAATTTCAGTTAACAGACAAAAACACTAATTTAAAAGTACAGTAAGGAAATTAGTTCTATGTTTGTATGTTCCAATTCACAGTGATATCAACTAGCCAAATTTAGCCTCAGGAAATATGAAAAAAAAAAATCTAATACAATGAATGGGAAACCTTTGAAAGAATCATTGATGTGTTAGAAATAATGTTTTCACAGCCGACTCAACAAAAATATATTTAGTTTTGTAAAAGAGCCCCTCCAACTACTCTGTTATGAAATAACTGTGCTCATCTACAGATTTACTGCCAGATTTCCAATGCAGTAAATCAAGTGCCAGAGGAATTATGTAAGAAATACAGTCCATTTCCTAAAATAGATAAATAAAATGAAACAATGATTTGATCAAAAAGCATTTTCTGTATCTGCATTATGAAGACCAGGGAGACTCTTGTTTTAAATCTCCTGAATTTCTCACTTTTATTAGACACTATTAATAACATATTCTAGATAGTCTCTTGACTTTATTCCTGTGAGATTCTGTTTTTCTAAGCTTTTCCAATTTTTGCCATTCTTTCAGTGTCTCTCTCTTTTCCTTTCTCTTTTTTTGTTTATTTCTTCATGAATCCCCACTTCAGTGTCACCAAGAACTCTGTCTTTCATCCTTTACTCATTTATCTCTACATCTAGTCTTTTGATTCCCACCTATGAAGTTAACTATTTCTGAATATTCGTTTCCCTCTGCGACTCTCCCTAGAACTAGCATTTATTTATTGCCCTTTGCAGATATCCAACTTGAACCTTAAAAAAAAGGGGGAATGAAAATTCCCTGACTGTCCTGCTGAGAGCCTTTTGTAACTGTTCTATTCTGGCTGTACTGCAGGCTCACCGTCCTTGTGTCTCATGCTCCCTGTTTAGTTGTTGTGACACATTTCTTTCCAAGGGCCTTATCAGTGGAGGGAGCGTACTTGTTATACCCCCAAGTTTAAACAATCACCAGAGAAGGTGAGTGTGTGCTTGTGTGTGTCTGTGCAGGCATGCGCGCCCTCTTCGCACTGTGAGGGCAGTGCTCACGTGAACAGAGGACGGGTTAAAGCTGCAGGAAGCTGGGAGGGGACGGAGGCAGGGAAGGGGGGCGGGCTTTGAAGCCTGCATCTGGCTCACTCATCTGCCTGCCCAGAGCTCTGGTGGGCGCTGCCAGTCTCCCATCTGTGGGGAGGGATACAGGCTACCATATTTTGTCCACATCTCCTAATGGCCAGAAATAACTTCAAATCAGCGAGAAGGTGATGGAGTGGCTCCTGTATCAACCTGACTAGCTGGCCTTGAAAATTAATCAGCCAACCCGACCAATTGGAAAAGGCCTCTGCACTACAATTCTTGGTTTCATGTCTTCCTTTTCTTTAGCACTCTGGATAATTTACCTGAACTCTTATAATCCCTGTTTGGTGGAATTCCCTGCTTCTGGTTTCTCTCTGTTCAGTCCTCGTTACCTAACCTTAGAATTACTCATTGGTGCATGTGAGATTTGGTGTTTGTCCCTCACACAATCTTATTCAAAGTTCTGGACATTATTTCAAAATTGTGTCCTAACCTAATCAGCTGACTCTTGGCCTTATACCTACTTCAATGTAACCATGCATATGCCCCTGATGTCCCTTATATGCATTTTCCATCCAAATCCACCAGGACAGTTTATTCTCTTTCTCTCTCATACACCCATGGACCTCTTGTCTTGAGAATGCAGTTCGCTGAAACACCAGCAAGTGAGCCCCGATCACCCCAGAGCCACATGCTAGCAGACACTGCTTCTAAATTATAGGTTACTGTTTTGGAGACTAAACGAAAACATTAACATAGACTCCTTATAAGCACCTTATTCTGATTTAGCAAGGAATGTAAGAGTCTCTTTTGAGCTCCTGAAGGCAGGACCATCTTCATCATGAGCATAAACGCCTGAGAATGTCCTTGCCTCTACCTCTCTCCTCCGCCTTGCCTGGCCCCCCTCCCCCGACTTCTGCTCACTATACTCCACCACCCTGACCTGAAACACACAGCCTCTTACCTGCCTAAAGGCTTCACCTGTGCTGCTTCTCCTGCACAGAATGGTCTTTCCCCACTTGTCGCCTGGCTCGTTCTCTTATCAATCTAAGGCCCTGCTTACAAGTCTTCTCTGCTGCTGTCTTTCACAACATCCTATAAGATCCCTGCAGAGCATCTCACAAAATCTAAAATACTACCTTTGTTTACTTGTCTAACCCTTTCTTCAGTTAGACAGAAAGCCCCTAGAGGGCAGGTAATTGGTCTGTTTGTTCACCACTGTAAATCCAGCAACTAGCTTATTATATGGATCAATAAATATAAATCAAAAGAATAAATGTTGGTAGAGCTTTCCTTAGCTTGATGTAGGTAAAGGAGAGAAGAATATTATGTATAGTGTGAGTATATTTAAGACATTAAAATTTAGGATATTTAAGTCAATGTATGCGCTAAATGCTATTATTAGGAATGTTTGGTAATTGGCTGTCATCCTCTTGCTGCAAAGACAAGGATAAAGGACAGAAATAGCATGGTCTGCTCCCTGGGATTTAAGTCACTGCTCAAAGACCATGAATAACACTATAAAATCACTTGTAATAGAAGCACAGATTCTTTATCATAAAATGGACCTTCAAACATCACACTGTAGTTTTCCTATTCTATAATCCTGAAAATTCACAAAGTACCCACATTTGCTATCTACTTATTAGTAAAAAAAGGAAGATAGATTGAAGGAGACATTTGAAAGTTAACAAATCACAATCCTTGTTATTATTCCCAATTTTTAAAAAGTGCTATTTCTACTTTTTGAATTATTTCCAATTTTAAAAAAGTGCTAGTTCTAATTTTTGAGTAATAGCAAAATATCCTTTATGACCTTTTAGTAAACAAAGATTTTTTTAGACAGGGTGCCAAAAGCATTAATTACAATAGAGAAAAATAATTGTTATTCATCCTAATTAAAATTTTCTACTCGTCAAATGGCACTGTTGATTAAATGAATGGGCAAGGCACAGTTTGGGAAAATATTTACAATACTTATATTTAACAAAAGAAAAGGATTTATATCCAGAATATATGAAGAACTCCTACAATTGACAGTTGAGAAGCAATCCAATAAAAACGTGCAAAAACTTGATCACTTTACCAAAGAAGTTATACAAATATTCAATAAGCACATAAAAATTATTAAAATCATTAGTCATCAGGAATATGCAAATTAAAATCACAAGAGATACCATTTTACACCCATTGTTGGTGAGAATGTGGAGCAACTGGGACTTTCAACATTGCTGGTGAACTCTTTAGTGGTTTCTTATAAAGATTAAATGTGCATCTGCCTTATAATCCAGCAGTTCTACTCTTTGCTGTTTATTCAACAGGAGTGAAAATATGTGTTCACAAAAAAGTTGAATACAAATCCTCATTGCATCAAAATTCTGATTCATAATATCCCCATTTTAGAAATAAGCCAAATGTCCAAAACCAGGATAATGGATAAACAAGTTGTAGTATAATTATACAATGGAATATTATTGTGTAAATAAAAGGAATGAACTAGTGGTATATGTAACTATCTTAAAAAAATATTATGGTAAGTGAAAGAAGAGTTTACAAAGTACATGCTGTGTGATTCTAATTATATGAAGTCCAAGAATAGGCCAACATAAACTACAGAAGTAAGAAAATGGTTGCCTAGGGATGGGAGGTAGATTGGAATTGACCAGAAAGGACCAAGTGGGAATTATTTTGGGTGTGAGAATTCAATGTCTTATTTTGGGTGGCCATTACACAGGTGTATACAATTGTCAAAGTTCATTGTAATGAACACTTAAGATTTGTGCATCTTATTGTATATAAATTGTAAAACAATTAAAAAATAAGATTCTGTTATTTATACAGAAAACTTGGCCATTCAATGCTCTTTGGAATATTTCCCCACTTTCTAGGCATGAGTTCCACCAGGTGATTAAGAACAGAAATATTTTTAAAATTCTTATATTCCAGAGAACTTAGCTGACCTGGTTTACAAAGTATGCTGATAACATTCATGCATCCAGTTTTATTAGTTTAAGCTTCATTTTATCATGAAGTCCAAAAATATATAGAATTACCAAAAAACTATTCTGAATCAGAATTAAGTTTTCAAAGATGAGTGTCATTGCCACAATACACCAGCAAGGGGAGTAGTTACACTTTGAGAAGAATTCCATCTTCATCACGACTGAATTACTCTATAGGGCACTTTAATGAGACCCAAAAATTGACTTTTGGGTGTAGCCGTGATGGAAATGACACATCATTTTAATGCAAGAAAAAGAGATTGGAAACCTTGACCTTCTAGATTACTCTGCACATTGATGAGAAGGGGACAAACACTTTCAGATGAGCTTATTAAAATAATATATTATTGTAATTCATGTACCAGGAAAATATTTAAGAAAACAGTTAAATTATTTGTAGCAAGCCTCTTTTTCTTTGTTAATTATCAATATGAAAATATAATGATGTATATCTTCCCCCCTCCCCCCCAAAAAAAAGAAAAAAGAAAAATAACAACTCTGCGGCTTATTTTTATGGATGTGCACTAGTTAATGCAGAATTTTCAAGCAGTTGGAATACCTGCAGTCAGTTTAAGAGTAGGTCAGACTGGCAAAAAAGTATTTTTTTCCATTACAGGATAAGGGAGTTTCAATTGAGAATGCTGGGCCATGTATTTGAAGGTTTATGCTGCAGGGTTGTTTTGTTTTTTTAAAAAAATATCATCATGTTCATCAATTCTTATAAGATTTGTAAGGCTTAATTCTCTCATGAGCCGAGGAAGGCTGGAGAAAAGTCCCTAACTATCTCTTCCTACCAGCCTTGGTAATCCTGGATTTGCAGAAAAGAATGTCCTAGATGACAATATGAAGCACGCTCCTGGGTTTGTGCAGTGAGTGCATAACTGCCAGATATGGACACTTAAAATATAGGCAGAGGCCCCCTTTTACACTCTACCCAAACTTGATTCGAACATCACAGGGCCTTCTTCCCAATTCTCCTCATTTCCCAGAGAAACTTAGGGCAGAGGAGCTGGCACAATGTGCCCTAGAAAATGTCCTGTGCCAAAGGTCACAGGCGGGCTGGAGTTCTGACGTTTGGAGTCACATCTCTGCAATCGACAGCCGCATCTCTGTGATCTGTGGCATTTGTGAATGCTCGATATGCCTTCCTCGCTTAAACAAGAGTCCCTCCCAGGAACTGTGCTGAGGACCGTACATGTACAGAATGCAGACCTCTGGGGAGTGAGTACCAGTTGTATGGACTGATTACCTCTGCCAGGGGGACCACCTTTTCCTTTAAAATCACATGCCACCCCAGTGGGCCCTCCTTTGGAGTTTGTGCTCCTGAGTGTGACAGAGTTGGACTCAGATGTGACTTCTCTACACATGTCTCTTCTGTCCCGTTTATTTGAACTTATAGTTGGTAGTCGTACGTCCAAGAGACTTGAATCTCTGGGCTGTCCATATTCCATCTGGGCCCTGAGCCTCAGCGGAGTTGCAACACCCACTCTCTAGTTCATTGGACTCACCCAGGACAACTAACAAGGAGATGAGGATGGACAACCACCACACCAAGGAACCGAGAGAGTCTACAACTGCAAGTGAGTCCCATCTATTAGCCATATGGAATTGAAGGCCCCTCTCAATTAGAGGTGGAGTGGGCATCACCATCCCAGAATCCTCAGGATTGGGTAATAAAATATGGACCAGAGAGCGGACTTACTGGTATCCTACTATAGACTTATTGTGATTCTAGCAATGGAAGAAATTATATCATTGATATGCAGACAGTGGCCACTGGAGGTTCTGAGGGCAGGGAGAGGGAATAAGAGGTGTAATATGGGGGCAATTTCAGGACTTGGAATCATCCTGAGTAACATTGCAATGACAGATATAGGCCATTGTATACCCTGCCATAACCTACAGAGTTGAGTGAGAGAGAGTATAAACTACAATGTAGATCATGCTTAGTGAGTGGCAATGCTCCAAAATGTGTTCATCAATTGCAATGAATGTACCACACTAATGAAAGAAGTTGTTAACGTGGGGAGAAGTGGGAGGTGTAGAGAGTGAGGCATATGGGAATCCCTTATATTTTTTATGTAGCATTTTATATAATTTAAGTATCTTTTAAAAAATAAATAAAAAATATATTTAAAAAAAATCACATGCCACTGCAGCTTTCTCTCCAAATTGGCTCCTCTACTCCCAGAGAGAGTAGGCTATCAATATGTAAAAGGTATTACCCTTGAATATGTGTATCCTTTTGCCGGTACATAAACCCCACAAGAGGATTTTCTTCTTGAAATTTCTAGGAACATTTTTTTCAGTTCACTGACCCTAAGAAATGACTTTGAATTACTCTCCAATCATGAGATAGAAGGGAAGCATTTTTCAGCCACAGTAAATGGAGGCCTAGGGGAGTATAGGATCTGGAGTCAGAAAATTTGAGTTTCCGACTCCTTCTTGAATTTTATCAACGCCCCCCCAATCTGTGATGTTACAGTCTGTGCTACATTTTCACCATCAGGGAGTCACGGGATTGGCCCAAATGGAAGGATGTTTCAATTGATCAGGTAGCAAAGGAGTTTTAAAGAGCAATTGAAAAATCATGTAAATGAAATACTGCTGCACAACATACTCCTAATTTTGAGTTTGCCTCTGAATGGACATGAGTCTTGTGTTCTTCCAAGTGGGAAATAAACCCAGAGACTGTGTACAAGCATAGAAATGAGTGTAAAGAAGAATATATACAAAGGACCCCAAAGTGGCAGTCATTCTGGTTAAAGGAGCAACTGGAAGGTTGGTGTAGTTAGGGTTAAAGGAAAGAAATGGGTGTTTGTCTTTGTGCTTGTTTTTAATGAGTGGTGAATTGCTTCCTCTAGCAGGTCTAGAACGAAGATGGCATACAAAGCAGGGAAGAATGAAATGGCAGGTGTAGAGGGTGCTGTGGTAGGGCAGGGCTACCACCAGGCAAAGGAAGCACATTGACCAGCATTTGTGATATGGAAAGAAAATAAAGAGTGTGAAACCAAATCAGAAGAACCATCATTTGGTGTTTCCTACCCCAGGGAAGGCAGAGATGGGCTGTACTTAGGCCTGGCTCTTTCCATGTAGGGAAAGCGCACATGTGGGTAGAGGTCGTGTTAAGATATATTGGAACAATACACATTAGCAGGTTGCCACACGCTGGCTGAAAGGAAGCGAGGTGTTTAGAGGTGATTTCTGTGTGATTCCTGTTGGGAGTCACAGAAGAGTGGGCTTTGGGAGACAGGCATGAGGAAAGAGAGGTAAAAGCACTGGGATTTACCAACTCTTAATGAATGTCTGGAGTTGTATTTTCATGGAAACCTAACATTTTCTGAATTTGTCAGTTTTTTCTAATATTTCAAATATTATCCAGGGAAGATGCTTGTAGTCATTATTTTCAAAGACCTTGAATAGTAGCTAGCACCTTGCATTTAGTACATCCTTAATGAGTAATTACTGAGTGAGTGAATCAACCATGTTCCTAAATGAGGAATGTCTTATATTAATTAAACTAGGAGTCAATTATAGGTAAGATAGAGCCTAAATTTTCTTTATTACTACTATTTGGCAAATTGAGGATGAGCTCTAGTAACTCGATTCTCCCTCAGATAAGTTTCATAACTATCAAGATAGATCTTGGCAGTTCTCTCCTGGCATCCCCAAGGCTCACTGAGCTCTTTAAGAGGACACTGGACACTCAATACTGGCCAGTAAGATAACCCACAATAGCCACACTTCTCAATGCAGGAAGTCCCAGAGGAAGTGCAGCCCTGCTTATGGCAACCAATAAATTTTGCATTGAATTCTAGAACTGATGCTGAAGCATACAGTCTGATGTCTTCTTATTTGGCTCAAATCAGTTTTTCTATTTCAGAGGAGGTGGTAACCTTTTTCTCTGCTTCTTGTACCAGGGAAGAACTAAAACTCAAGTGGAAGGTGAGGCACGCTATAGGCTGGGGTAGGGGTTGTGAGCCAAGGGCAAGAGGTGAGAGAGTAGGAGCAGCAGACAGATGTCTGACTGACCACTGTCCTAACCTGAGCAGTAGTAGCCCAATGCCTGGAGCTTAGCTGATGGTGAGAGTATACAACCTAGGTGATATCTGGCAACTCAACCATCTGGATAAACCACTCACTTTCTTGAAGAGGCTGGAGCCAGGCTTACGCTTCTGGGATCTTCATTGAATGGCCCAACAGATGAACATTTTCAACATATTCTCAACAGCAGCTAGTGTACCTGCTTTCATTTATCCCAATCCAGATCATCAAATCACCCATTTTTCTTCTCCCATGTCTGTCTGGACATACAAAGTCATGATTTTCAGAATGGACTCTTTATCCTGTTTAAAAACATTTTTACATGTCCCTTTCTTGTTTTCATTCTCCACTGCAATTGTTTTCTCTCTCCCAGGAGACAAGGTCCTATTTGCAGATGATAATAATCCAGCAACTACCATCTATACAACACCATCTATATGCCTACATTATATATACCTTATCTTTAGTGATCTCAATAGTCCATGTAAGCTATGTGCTGTCATCCCTATTATATAGACAAGAGCTCAGAGTAGTCACCTATTATAACGGAGCTCACATTTGAATGTGTTCTGGCCACTACTCCAGGCTGCTTCTCAATATATAGTGCTTTACAGTTTATAAAGTATTTTCACACACATTATATAATTTAGTTCTCCAGCCTATGAATTAAATGCTGTTACTGCCCCCATTGTACAGATGATAGCATTGAGATTTAGAGGTTACGTGACCTGTCCACATATTCTAGGTCATGGGTGGCTGAGCTAGGATTCAAACTGTGTCCTCTTATCCTATATCTTGTGTTTATCCAAGGTTATGGTGGAAATAAAATCAAAGCCGTCAGATATAAACTCCTTCAATTTTTTACATCCACCTCCAAATATATCTTCATTTTACCTCTCCTTTCCTCTTACCTCAGGGAGTAGCTGATTCTGTTCTGCTCCCAAAAGCCCTCTCCCTTGTCCCTGAATGTTCTTATTAATTCCCATTTCTCTACATTTCACTTCCATGCAGATGACTCCCAAATATTTCTGTTTCTCCTGAGCTCTCATCGGTGTTTCCAACTGCTCAAAGTGCATCTTTTCTTGGTAATATACCTTTATAGATACCATACACCATTCCTCCATCTTATCAGGTCTCTCTATACTAACCCTAACTCTACTCTATTTTTCTCAAACATTCCATGTACTGCCCTATCACCATGCTTTTGCTTAAAATGCTGTCCTTCTTTTCTCCACTTGAAGAAATTCTATTCATTCTTTAAGAATCAGCTCAAATGTTATACCCTCCATGAATATTTCCCCATCTCTTCTAGTCAGATTTAATGGCATATTCTCTGTGCTCCCAAAGCATGTTGCTTATAAGGGTAACACATCACTCATCACATGAGAAAATTATTTGTCTTCATCTCTGTCTAAGTGATGGGCTGCCAGCACCAAGAAGACAAGATCATTTTATTTCTCTTTATCCTTTGAAGCAGTAAACTTGGCCCGTGGCTAAGTGTTTGTTCAATGAATGAATGAATAAAATAATAAATGAATGAATAGTGTCTCAGATACTATTCCAAATTTTCAACATGCCCCAGGTCAAGGAGGAAATAATCTGATTTGCAGGTTATTTTCTTCATCTCAAATCTTTGCTATTATCCTGGGAATTTGCCTTGCCTGCTTTATGAACATTTTGAGTTTTTAATGAAAAAAAATCACCTCTGTAGGAAATCATGAAAAAGATATATAAAGGAAAGAAAACACCATTTTTCTTCTAAAGGTAAATTCACTACTGCCATCCAAGTGATCAATGTTTCAGGTAAACATTTGGAAAGATAGAATTTATATTTGTAAATTTCTTTAATAAGGTAATAAGAATTGATCTTCTATTAATAAATTATTAATATATATAATTCATAATGTATTATATATTCCCCTTAAATAGGTTACAGGTGTTCCCTCTATGTCACTTAGCAAATCCATTCCTGGCAAAGAATAAAGGGTAATTTTCAGCTTAATCCAAGTCAAATTATCAAAAATTGTGTATTAGCAATATTTGAATTAATAAGATTTTTCTGTCTTCATCAAGGAAATCACTTTTGGAAAAGAAAGACCCAGGGAAGTGTTAAACACAAACTAAAAACAGAAAATAATGTAAAGTTTTTTGAGTAAGATAATATTAATTATTCTTCATGTTGGATATAACTGAAGTCTATCTTCAAAGCCTTTTGTTTCCTCTGTAAATTCCTTGAGAGCAAGGATGATGGTTTGCTTGCTTCTTTCCTGCCACCTCATAACTTTTTTTAAAAAAGATTTATTTATTCATTTTTATGTATTTATTTATCACCCCCCACCTCCTTGCTGCTTGTGCTCACTGTGTCCATTTTGTTTTGCGTTTTTCTGTGTCTGCTTGTCTCCTTTTATTGCGTCATCTTGCTGTGCCAGCTCACCATGCTGCACGGGCTGGCTTGCCTTTACCAGGAGACCCCGGGAATCAAACCCGGGGCCTCCCATATGGGAAATGGGAGCCCAACCAATTGAGCCACAGCAGCTTGCCCACCCCATGACTTTTTGTACCACAAAAATGTCATCTATGCTGTGCTTTCTGATGATGGTATCATCTTAAGAACAGGTATTTAAGAGCAACACTATGATTATGAGATTTTCAGATATTAGTTTTTGCTCTGCTTATCTTTAACTATCTGAGACTCAAAACATTATGTATATTTTACTCACAGATTCTGGGTCCAGGACGCAAGTCATTTACTGGCCCCCATCCTTTAAAGGAAGAGAAAGGAAAGGCATGTATTACCATGACATCCAAACACAATTAAAACAAAAACCAAAAACATTTTTGCACAACAATGTCTCAAAGCTTCTGATATTTTATTTCTAGCAAGGAAAATCATGTGGAGGGGGAGAATCACAAAATAAAATATGCAATCCCTGTGTTTCTGAGCTAATGAAGAAGAGGCAGGCTTGATATCACTTCTTAGGAAAACTGGCATTACCTTCAAACTTTGCCACAGATGAGTCTAAACTTGGGTGGCTGTACCTTCTGTGACAGGGAGATGGAATTGGATATTGGTGGGGTGGGTGTAGCTGGAAAAAGTCCATCACAAAGAAAAAAAATTCTCCTTGATTCATTGCATTTTACTCCACAATATATTAGTGTGTTAATATAAAATTCTATATTCTGCTTAAAACCTTTGCATATATTTAAGTACTTGGGATAGATATTTGATACACAGGATAGATATACCATAAGCATTACTTGGCTTTGAGTACCAGTGGCCCACTGTTGGAGTATCCAAGAAGCTTGGAAGAATAAATGAATTGAAATCTAGGATAAGAATGGCTCGTTGAGGGAAGTAATCCCATGGATATTTAAATCACCCAGAACTAATGGTAGTTTACTCTGCACTGAAGAGCTCTTAGAAAGAAATATTGAGGTTTTCCTTGAACCAAAATTTTTCATCCTGATGATCGAGAAAGGCCTCTTTCTTCCAAATGAAACATATTTCATCTTGTTTAGTCATCTATGGGGAATGAAATAGACTTCTCAGCTTATTGTGAGAACAATTCTAGATAACCTCAAGATGGTTAAATGACTATTTAGCCTTTTGTTTTCTGTGTTACAGAGTTCCAACTCTCCCTTTAAAAACCGTTATAAATGCATTATATATGTTATAATATATAGTATGTTATATATACTTTATACTATACTACTTAATATTTTATATAATGTATATTTCACACTATTCTATATATTGATAATACTATATTCTAAATCCTATATACTGTATGTATAAATACAATGTTTTACTGTGTGCGGTCTTCTTTTAAAAAATATCTTTTTCAAAGTATGTTGATTAAAATTTGAACAAGTACTTAAGAACGGTGAGACTTAAGCAATGATAGGATTAATTATCTGTCCTGCTATGCCACTTCACTTAAATAATCTACTGTCAGTGTGACTTTTTCATAATATTACTTTTCTAACCCTAATTGATACAAAAATCCCATTGACTCGGGGTTTTTTTTATTTTTTTTTCAGTAAAGCTTGTCCTTAATCAATATTTCATCTGATACCAATTCAAACTTGTGTCATTTAAGTGCTATTCTATCTGTAGGATGATTTTTAAAAAATATTTCCCAGGGCATTTTGAATTGTACTATTATAAGTTTCCTGATAAGGTATAAGCGGCTCTATTTGATTTAGTATTTCTGCATTTTGGATGGAAGTATTTATAAGTCATTTGTTTAGCTCATGAATAAGATATAGGTCCTACAATACATGATCCCCCTGGGTTGGAACTTGATATGTAATCCACTGCCCCAACCACTTTGATGTAATTGCAACTCTATATTTACTTGTTTGCCCATGTAACAATATCATGATTAAGGTAACACTTTTATGGCTAAATGATCAGAATCTTGTTTAGGCTAGAACCCAAAGTCTTCCTGCATACAACACTGATTTTATCTAGCACATTCTCATTGTTTGTAAGTTAGCCATTTAATTGGGAAGACAATTAAATTGGTGTGGAATAATGACTATTCAAAAACTCAATATGGATATTCCTTTATCTCTTATGTTATCTTGGTAAGATGCTTATTTCTGAGGAATTGTTCACTTGAAGTATTGATTTTAGGCTATCTGGCTTATAATGATGAAGTTATTTCCTTAAAAATGTATGGACATGACAATCTTTCCCTCATCTTCATGATAGCTCAAATAAAAAGTCTGTGCAATGGGAGCAGATGTGGCAGGAGCGGATATGGCTCAGGTGGTTGAGCACCTGCTTCCCACATGGGAGGTCCCGGGTTCGGTTCCGGTGCCTCCTAAAAAAACAACAACAACAACAAATGAAAAAAACCAACTCAGGGAAGCCCATGTGGCACAGTGGTTAAGCACTGGCTTCCCATATACAAGGCCCCTGGT